>JASVEL010011206.1:0-28606 GCA_032618575.1 Nicotiana noctiflora
CGTTGTCCCTGAGTCGTGCCTTCAGCTAGACTTATATATATACAGTTGTCTCGCTTTCTTGGGGACGTGGCCAGTCAAATTCGCCCCATACGGTGTCATCAATTGATTTGTCCACGTGGTGAATCCACAGCAGTGAAGGCTGTTATTTTATGTTTTTGTTTTTTCCTTTTTTAGGAAAGTTTATTCCATAGCTTTATTCTTTAGTCATCTTGGTCACGCAATTCACTTGAAAGCTTTCAAGCACTTGAAAAACGAACGGCAGCAACAACAGAATCCGTTGATATTTTTGGATATCTCACGATATTTTTATCCATTTCGATAAAATTCAGTAATATTAATGTCCATAGTCTTGTTATCTTGTAAATTATCTGTAATAATTTTGTTTTGTTATTATTAGTTGCAAAGTCATATTTCAGTGGGAAAATGAAATAAATAAACTTACTTACAAACAAGTACTCAGATAAAGTATGTAATATACTAATTATATTTCACCTTCAAATTCTTTCTGTGCTGCATTTAAATTATTATAAATCGACTGAATTTATAAAGTTGAAAATACAATCATCAAGATCCTTACATCCAACTGAAGGACTATTTTTTTTTTCTTTTTCTTCTCATTATTAATTAGAGGAGAATGAGATTTGATGAGAGTCTTTGGCTGTGGATTGAAACATACTACTATATGATAAAGAAAGAAGACTATACATCGCACGTGCCTTGACATTTTAGAAAAAATACAAGGATTTTGTTCAGACACGACATTGACCTAAATGCTGGGAGCCCCCCCCCCCCCTTGTGGAACAATGCAACAAATTATTACTCCCTCCGTTTCAATTTATGTAAACCCATTTGACTTGGCACGGAGTTTAAGAAAAGAGAGAAAACTTTTGATCTTGTGGTGTAAAATGAAGCACCTTTATTTTGTGTGGCTATAAATCATTGCATAAAGGTAAATTGTTTCCAAATAAGGAAAGAGGTCATTCTTTTTGGCACGGACTAAAAAGGAAATAGGTTCACATAAATTGAAACGGAGGGAGTATATATGTTAAATGTATGGCCCCCTTATGGCACATTCTCATTATATATGTTGTACTGATAGGGTGCTTTCATTTTCCATGATATTATTAGTAATCCAGCAACGATGGAACTAAGGAAAAGAAAAGGTTTTCACGTAAGCTTTACCTTCTCCTATATATTAAAAAAATCAATCAATCAAATGAAAGTTATACGTAAGTATTATGTTAATTAAGTTTGTCGTCTTTGTAGATAACATGAATCCTAGCATGATAACAAGCAAACTAAGGGTGAAGCGGTATCGTTCTAAATTAATCCAATGTCACCCCACAAATTAAATACACTTGTCAGCATGGTCTCATACGACTACTGTTGGGTGAGTCTCACCCAAAATAAAAAATTTTGTCACCCCATTATGTGGTAAAAATAGTACGGACTAGTCAATTTTCGAATTGGTAATTGAAAAATAAACAGTATTTGCTAAGTCATTAAAAAGTAGCTGCTATTTTGCTACAACACGGAAAGTTCCAGCATAGCACACTGGAGATTAGTACACCGGTGTATGAACTTCCAGCATATTATGCTAGAACTCCATGCGAAAAATTCCAACATAATATACGAGAAATTGGAGCATTGTGTATAAACTTCCAGCATATTATGCAGGGCCAATATATTATACCAGAACTCTGATATATTATACTGGAATATTTTTTAAATTTTGAACAGTATTTTCTTTAGATTTATCTTTACATGAAAAATAGCTAAATTTCAATTACTTTTAAAATTGTGGCTATTTTTCAATCACCACTTTTGAATTCTCCCCCTAGTGTGCCCTTGGGAGCTTTGTGTTCATGTAACACTTAAATGAAAGTGCAGGTACATGCTTCCCGTTTAAAACCCAACCCATATATATATATATATATAATGACTCATTTGCTAGAAAAAAAAAATTGATTTGATAAAGCGAATAACAGATACCAAAGAAGTCATCATAACTGGAGATCCACTAAATGTTAACAAAGCAAAAAACAAAATCTAATACTAATACTGCTCTCCAGATAAGAACACAAGGAGCTACAGAAGTATCAGTGGACGGAGGAGCAAGCTTCCAGTTAATAAATTCTACTACTTAATATACAGGTATGAGGAAATAATGAGTTTAGTAATTGATCAAGAAAGAAGCCAGCAGACTAATGCTCATGCTTGATGCGGGCCTTCAGTATTCCAGGGAGAGGAGGTGAGGTTGGAGTTGGACGCCTACCAGGTGTGTTTAACACTGATGTATGAGAGATTTGCTGGAACATGTTGGCCAAACTGGAACTGGAACCTTCAGCTCCATCAGCAGATATATTCTGCGGAACAACATCAGTCTTTTGCCCTCCGCAAAATTTCATTGCTTTGAGGACATAATTATCATCATGCAGCTCGAATGGTGTGCTGAGATTGATAAACCATAATCAGTCGAACTAATGGATATGACAGGATTTGACATTGTAAGACACGTATGAGCTCAGGCCACCCAGAACTGACCAAATAATTTTCTTCTTTTGGTTAGTCAAAAGTTTATTACTACAAGTTGGTGTCAAAAGTATGCATATCTTGTTTATATGACTCAGCCGAGTCATCCACACTCTCATTGAACTCAAAATAGCCCACACATTCTGAGGGTACTAACCTGTTGAAGTCGAAATGCACTAGCTGCATATCCTCTGATATTTCCACTTCGACTGTAGCATGAGGACGAGTCTACAGCACCAAAAGAAACAAAAAAAGCATGAAAACACCGAAATGCTAAGACAAGAGCACTATAATCCATATTCTCTTTTCAATTCTATTATTGGAATTTACGGATGCACACAAGGTATAATACGCTGCATGATAGCATTGGCAAAAAAGCAAAGGTGCCATATTCCCAACATCATGATTTCCTTTTTGTGCATGGCAATAAGATAGGGGCTTAACCAAAAATGTGCAAAGAGGAAAAGTTGAATATTGGGGACAGATGCCCCTCCTTCAGTCCTTTGTACTAGATTCAAAACTGGAACATAATAAGCAGCAGCAAAACCAGGATTTGAATTATATGAGTTCTAAATTCCAAGATAGTGATGTAAGTGCTAGTAGATGGGTTCTGAATTTAACTTTTGTACATACATAGTGAATTTCTTAGAAGAAATACAGGGCTGGGACTAAAGTTGTTGGGTTCAGCCAAACCCGTACATAACCTTTTAGCTCCATCCATGCCCATAACCCCAGCTAAGGTTTCACAGATTGGAAAACGCAAATTCCAGCATGAGCATTGACCATCATGAGCCCAAGTTTAGTAAAGAACTATTCGAAAAGCTCAATCGTAAGTTCAGGATGGGTATTGGATAAGTGACTGATCAATTCATAAACAAAAGCTCACAGAAGTACCAGGCTTTCTAATCCCTACTTTCGCAGTAAACGTCCACTTCATTATTTAGTCATCTGAGAACATTATTTCCCATAAAAGGAAGTCCTACCACATTCTATTAATACCACTTATTTGGAGCCTGTTTTCAATGCTTTTATTTCCGTTGTATTCCTAAAAAAGACGAAACTAACTTGTTAAATCCCAAAACATCCATTGAGCCTATTACTAGTTGCCAAGTCGAAATGAGGCCTGCAAATACAAAGAATGAAACTAATAGAATAGAACATGAACATCATGAATCTAACTTAACAACAAAAGTTTTTTTTCCTTCTACTTTTAAATAACTTGAGACTGTAAACTCAATATGTAAGAATATAAACAGAAGCCCATCTTCCTCATAAGCTTCAATCAAAATTGTCTGAATAGGTGCTTATTCTTCTTGACGGACAAAAACTCTACTCGTTTAAGACTAATTTATAACTCTTTAAACAGTTTCATTAACTAAGCTAATCTTATTGGATACATTCTATATGTTTTCTGTCCGTGCGTACGGGCCAGCTTGGGAAAAGAAAATACAAATACTGAAACCCTCTCTTCTTTTCTTCTCTTTCAGAGACCAGAGATATTCTATATATGTTCATAATGTCTTCTCATCCTTATAAAAAAGTTATCCTTCCAATTTTAATTAGTAATAAGGGCTTTAATCAGACGTAGATGAAAAGCAATCAGCTATTATTGGTACAAAAATTGTTGGGATTTACTTGAGCTCAAGTGCAGCTAAGACAAGTTGGAGGACAGATTAGGTTGCCACAAGCTTAACTGCCTCACTTGTAGCCTTAAACTATTTCCAACAAAAGAAATCATGAGATGACATATTAAAGAATGCAATGACTTGTATCAGATATTTACTTATTTGCTATACAATGACCAATAACAACAGATGATTGTTGAGCATTTACCTGCACTAGAATAAATGGTAAAGCCACACCACCACTAGGAGCATTGCCTGAGCCATATAACTGCTTATTGCGTTTTATGAGGTTTTGAAGCCCTACATACTTTCGAAAGGAAAACGCTTTAGTAAAAAGAAGAAAGGAATACAAACAAAGATATCATTGCATATCAGCATAGGGAAAGACTATCAAACATATATCAGCATTGAACTAAGATAGTGCTCAGAGAGAATTCATACTTGTTCTTCCAGTTCTTCTAAATAGGCTGCTTTCTTTTCAATCCTATTTCTCAAGCTAAGACGCTCGGCCTGCAGTTAAAATAAATATGAGATTAAATTAAACATTAGATGAACAGATATGTGCCAAAACTGATGGCTTGTCCAATTTGATAAAAAGAGGAAAGAGGAAAGAGGAAAGAGAAAGAGAGGGGTATATACGAAATAGACAAATTTAAAATCAAACCTTTAGCTCCTCAATATCATTTGCATCAGTTCGTGGTAAACCCTTCCACTGTATTTCCTTTTTATCTTTGGAAATGATATCCATAGCCATAAGTACGTTCAGAGCATCATAGACCCGCCGTCTGATGTTTTTCTCATCATATTGTCGCTGTCAACCATAAAAGGTTCAAACTGATTTCATTGTTGAAAACAAGGACGTTCAAAATTTTATGAGCCACAAGAATGGAGATAAACCTGATCTGAAGATTCATGACCATTGGTAGGATCAGAAAACTCAGCTACAAGTTCATCTGCAACCTGCCCAAAACATTAACTTCTGAGTCTAAAAATCCCTTGAAAAACAAATCGCTCAACACAGGAGAATGAATGCAGAAATCAGCCGTGGTAAACTATAAAAAATACAAGTTTCACAACCATAGAGCAAATAAGTCAGTAGAAGCCAACAGAAGTATAACTACCCTCGTACTGTCTGATGCAGCCAAATGGAAGATATTATGAAGTAAAAGAGTTACTTTCCAAAAGATCTTTTTTTTTTTTCTGAGATGAAGTCTATGCAGCAATTTCTTGAAGAATAACTGATAACTTTGATAGCAAATTTATTAAGAAAAGGCCTGCACTATTATTCGATAAATTCAATGCGCAGAACGGATAATCCACCTCTCAATGCTCAAGCCATGAGAATGATTAGGAATAATATTAATCCTAAACACAAAAACAACCTCACCAATAGTTTTACGGAAGAAAGACCATAAATTCTATGTTCTTGTGAGATATTATTTTACCCAAAAGCCATTTAATGAAACATCCCAGAGTAATAACCAGTACTACCTCCGTCCCAATTTTAAGAGGTGGTGTTTGACTATGCACGGAGTTTAAGAAAGGAAGACTTTTGAAACCTGTGATTAAAATAAGCCATATATATTTGTGTGGCTGCAAATTATTTTATTATGGGTAAAGTAGGAATTTAAAGTTAAATTATTTCAAAATAAGAAAGTATGATATTCTTTTGGGGCGGACTAAAAAGGAAGGCCTGACACATAAACTGTGACGGAGGGAATACATCTACTTCAAAGATATTAGATAGGGGAAGGCAACTGGAGGAGGTTAAAATCATTAATTAGGAAATCTGAAGTTCCCTCATAAGTAACAAAAGGATCTCAACTCCACATCTCAACATGATAGGGAACCACTTTCCTTCCCAAGCAAATGTCTTCAGACACCAATGCGTGCCGGGCATGCACACCCAACAGCAATTAACTAGATTGTCCCTCTGCTCAACAAATTACAAACATCCTCATGGGAAAAAAGAAGAAAAAAAGCATTCCATCTAGGGGTGTCAATGGATGTTTAAAAACCGACTAAATCAATAGAACAGTACCCCAGCAAACCGATTTTTAGGTTTTTTAAAATAAAACCGTATGTTCTTATATAAATCTACATCAGTACTGATAATTAGGACAGTTTTTTATTTTATAAACATAAACCCAAAAAATACCGAACTATACTCGAATAAATTTATATGTGAAAAATATATTTATATATTACCAGCAACAATAATTACAAACCCAATTTCCCACAAGTGGGGTCTGGGGAGAGTAAGATGTACGCAGCCTTACCCCATCCCCTGAAAGGGGGCATAGGCTGTTTCCGATAGACACTCTGCTAGAGAGCGACTGAAAAAGAAAAGGTAATTGCAACAAATAGGAATAACAACAAGATGAAATAAGATTGAATCCAAGAATGCAGTCAAACTCTCGATATTAACAGCCATCTATGGATAAAACAGTGTTACCAAAGGCGCGCTTAAGTCCTAATGTGAGGCTCAAAATATGTTGAGCGCTTCGCCTCGCTTTACCGGTGTTTCAGCGTCGCATCAAGGCTCTAAGGCATAATTTTCCCTGCAATGAATGTAATCCTAAAAAGGCGACACTAAACAATTGATATTTCACTTTATCGTAATTTTTTGTCAATATAATTGTTATTCATGCTTATAATTATTGGTCTTAAATACACATACAATTCTTTTCTCCCGTTGCGCATTTCTTCATTAAAGCTCACGATTTATTTGCGCTTAAAGCCCCAACAGGCCTTAGAGCTTTTTTGCGCTTTTCGCCTCTGATAACACTGGGATAAAAGATATCGTACTAACACTAATGCTAGCGAACTAAGACAGAGAAAAGCTTGACTACCCATGAACTTTCTACCATAATCTTTGACCTCCACACCCTCCTGTTTAGAGGAATGTCCTCAGTCTGTTCCAGATGCGTCATGTCCCGCCTTATAACCTCTCACCAAGACTTCTTAGACCTACCTCTACCCCTCCTGCTGCTCACCGAGACTAACCGCTTGCACTTCTAATTGGGGCTTCTATACTTCTCCTCTTAACATGTCTGAACTATCTCAACCTCGCCTCCCGCATCTTATCCTTCGCAGGGGCCACTTCCACCTTTTCCCCAATAACTTCATTCTTAATCTTATCCAACCGAATATGCCCAAACATCCACCTCAACATCCTAATCTCAACTACTTTTAGCTTCTGGATATGCGAGTTCTTGACCGACCAACACTCTGCTCCGTACAACATAGTCGGTCAAACTACAACCTTGTAGAACTTACCTTTTAAGTCTCAGCAGCACATTCTTATCACACAAGACACTGGAAGCGAGCCTCCATTTAATCCATCCTGCTCTGATACGATGCGTGACATCTTCATCAATCTCCTCATTACCTTGTATTATATATCCAAGATACTTGAAACTGCCTCTCTTGGGATACTTGTGTATTGAGCCTCACCTCCACATCCCCTTCCTAGGTAATGTTGTTGAACTTGCACTCCAAGTATTCTGTCTTAGTCATGCTCATTTTGTAACCCTTAAATTCTAGGGTCTGCCTCTAAACCTTTAGCCTCTCGTTAACACCACCCTGCGTCTAGTCAATTAAAACTATGTCATCAGCAAATAAAATACACCATGGTCTCACCTTGAATGTGTCTCGTCAATGCGTCGATCGCCAAGGGAAATAGAAATGGACTAAGAGTTGATCCCTGGTGCAACCCCATCATAATCGAAAAGTGTTCCGAGTCTCCTCTCGTTGTCTTAACCCAAGTCTTAGCTTCATCATACATGTCCTTAATAACCCTAATGTAGGCTACTGGGTCCCTTTAGCCTCCGAGCATCGCCAGAGCACCTCTCTTAGGACTTCGTCATATGCTTTCCCTTGGTTAATGAGCACCATGTGCAAGTCCTTTTTCATCTCCCTATACCGCTCCACCAATCTCCTCACAATGTGAATGGCTTCCATAGTCGAACGCCCTGGCATGAAACTGAACTGGCTCTCAGAAATGAACACACTGGTACTCACCCTTACTTAGACCACCCTCTCCTAAACTTTCATAATATGGCTTAGCAGCTTAATCCCCTTATAATTATTGCGACTTTGGATATCACCCTTGTTTTTATAAGAGGAATCATCGTACTCCACCTCCACTCATCGGGCATCTTTTTCGTCCTAAAAATGATGTTGAAAAGCCTAGTGTGCCACCCCAAACCTGCCATACCTACATTCTTCCAAAATTCCACGGGTATTTCATATGGCAGCTCTACCCATGTGCATCTTACGCATAACCCTCCCGACCTCCTCTACTCTTATGCACCTACAACATCCGAAATCCATGCGCATCTTGGAGTGCTCCAATTAAAAATATTAACGCATTAATTTTTTTCTTGGGCCACGAAATTATGAAAATGGTTACAAGCCAATAAGTAATTAAAATCTCCTAATTCCCAAATCCATTATGTTACTCTTACTAAAACTAAATTATTTCCAGCATATTTACTAGCAAGACACAAAGTATTCTAGCGATTATGAATAGCAAACTACTACATACTGAACATGTTTCCTTTCATTTGATCTAGATTTATGAATATTTAATCTTCTATACACTTTATTCTTGAATCCCAGCTTGGTTAATATCTTTCTACTCGTGTGATTAATCTTTTCTTCGTCTTTGGTAGTTTCTTTTACGTTGTTGTAGAGTAGTGGATGGATCTATGCTCTAACCATCTTTCATGTTTCTTAACTCATCACCATTTAAATAGTAAAACTGTCTAGAGGGTTTTGCTAAGTCCTATAAAAGTATGTATGTTATTACATTCTACTTTTACTATTGACTTTTATATGACATTAAAAGTACCGAAAATTAATCGAACCGTTCCGATACTGAAGAGAAACTGACATGATTGGGACGATTTCGAAAAGTTTAATTTTGGTTATACATCATAGAATAACCGGAAAATTGGTATGATAGAAATTTTATAAAATAACCGCCCGAACAGAACCATTCACACCCTTTATTTCCATCAATCAAGTTTGACCACAACTTGTTTGGGACTAAGGCGTTGTTGTTGTTGTTGTAGTAGTATTCCATCAATCGAGTGATGTAGAGATAACTGACTGCCAGAGAAAGGAACTAGGATAGAGGCACACAAAACAATGAAAATTCTAGAAAACAAACTTCTCTTAAGTGACAAGCTGCCAATACGGGAAACAGGGCCATCCACCCAATCATTTACTATTTAGTCGACTTTTCAATGACAAAGATTAAACTACTTGCACCATTTGACGAAATTTAGCAAATGTTACTATTAATTCTTTTGCACATTAGAAAGATAACATCTCCTATCTTTTGGTGTAGCAAAGTAAAAAGCCTTACAGAAAGAAAAGTGAAGTGTCAAAAAGTAAACAAGGAAGAAGGACATAATGTTTTCAGGGTTAAAACAAACACAGGAGCATCGAACCTCCAAAATACCCTAAATATATCAACCAAAAGAAAGAAACTTGACATACAGACTACAGTACCTCCACCTAACATGGCATGTTTCTCAGTTAAGAAGTCTTAGGGAAGGGGTCTTTTGATACCACAGATTGTCTCAAGAATCAATATGTGACTAAGTCCGACTTTCATCTGATGATAGCATGATATTACACTAGTAAAAAGATCCTAGCATGATACAATTTAGAAAGGATGGAAGTATCAGACCAAAAATGTCATCTAAAAATAGATATAGAAGTTAGCATATCCTTTTTGTAGTTTGCTCAATTTGCAACAGGTGCTGTCAGAACCAGATACTAAGCAACATCATACATCAGAGTCATCATAATGAAAAATCTAATTTGGACATCCACAAACACATCATACAGACTGGAAGGGAAAAAGAATATACAGTAGAATATGGACAACAACTATTAAATTGATTTACTGAATCATAGCATGCATTTGTGAAACAAAGATACAGATGAAATGAAATATCAGAGTTTTTTTAAAAATCATCTAACATTGAGTAACATTATGAATTTTCTCAAGCCAACTGACCTCATTATAAGTAGTTCTGCCTTTGCTTTCTACTTTCTCACAAACTGTAGAAAAAGTAATAACTTAGTTATTAGTAGGAAGCTCTGAAACCAGAGCTCAAGCAAGTAAGAGATGTTTGCAATGCAGTAAAACAAATGACGTGTGAGATAAAAGCAATCCGGCAGCTGGAAAAGTTTAAACATTTATACAAAGTAATACCCAAAAGAAGATGAAAAATGATTTAAAGCAAAAACCTTTCATGCTAAACTGTCTGAGTCCTCTACCACTCTTATCCCCTCCTGTTGCACGCTGACCTCTTTTCTTTTTCCTGTTACTAATAAGAATTTGTGGTAAGTAAAGCTTAAGTAAATGAAAGGAATCATCATTCTGAGAGAAAAAGGCATACATTTCAGCAATTCATTTGCGATTTCCATGTTTACATAATGACATTGTAAGCAAATCATCAAAATAAGAAGAACAATGTAAGTGTGTAACATCACCACCTATGATGCCTAAACCACAACAATGAACACTTATTGTTTCTTAGACAATATAAAGGCCTAATTTTTCCAAACACAGTAGCACCATCATCTTAATAGCAAATACTCTAACAGGTTTACATAAAAAACTGTCTGCAACAAACCCAATAGCATGAGTCTTGCATGGTCACAGTCTCACAGATCCAATGCTACGAAGTCAAATGTCATATCCTCTATCACTATAGGGATGAATTCCTACAATCTTTTTGACACCTGCATCTATTACTTTTTCCCATGTATTTCTCATAATGTGTTAGCATTATCAACTTCCACGTGTCCACATCATTCCTTAGCTCAGTCTTTAAGCCATGTCCATGCTTCTTAAACTCAACAAAATTAGCTAATGCAAATTCCGTTAATTAAAGGTTCAGCAATTTACTATAGTTTTTTTTAACGGTGGTATCCTGGCTAGCTTGCACGCACTTCAACTATTCCACCAGGTGGCAGGTATCTACAATTTACAATAGCTCCTCTAGAAAAGTACTTATTTTGCCTATCAAACAAACTAGTGAGAATAACAGAATGCTAGGTGAATCCGTGATTTAAACGCGGTGCGCCACTATAAATATCTTTAACATTTTTCCACTTTACTTCATCAAATAAAAAATTGTAAATATTTTACTTTAAATTTTCTAATGTGAGGATTCATCATGAATTTTGCTAGTTTTATGTTAGCTGTGTCCACCACGATCCTCTCTTTTATCCATACTTGAGACTGAAATATGCGCAAGCTCACACAGGCTTCATTGTAGTGAGTTTAAATGGATAACGTGGCTAGTCAGGGGCGGATCAGCAGTTACGCTACTGAGTTCATTGAAACCGGTACTTTCAACGTGGAGCATAAACTTATATGTAAAATTCCGCTAAACTTGCAACAAATAGTAGGTATGAACTCATAACTTTAAAAGCATAATGAATTCAAGGCTAAAAATCTGAAAGTTTGAACCCAAATTTAAATTCTGGATCCGCTGTGGTCACTATGGATTCATATGGCCGAACTGATGAATCATAGTTGTTGTATTCTTTCTTTGAATTTTCTATATACATACAGACTATTTATATGTTGGATCAGCCTCTGCACTAAGTAGAGTTCTATCTTCATAAAGTACATGCAATAAAGACACTATCATTTTTCTTAATAGCAATTCAGCAACAAACAACACATTTTTCTTTATAGAAACAAAGCAATAAATAACGATGCAATTAAACAGAAGGAAAAAAAACTCACGCAGCAGCCCCTTGAGATGCAGCATCATCAGCATGAATATCAAGGTTGTTTAGCCTAACAAAAGTGTTATCACTCCCAGGAGTTGCCACGGCCGATGGAGACCCGACACTGCCACTGGTTGAAACCGATTGACCCGAAACAGTAGTAGTGGGCCCCCATGACCTTCTAGAAACTTCTGATGGATTTTTTCCGCCTTCCTCCAAATTATTCACCATTCCAACCAACTAATCATAAAAATTCTTTCAATTGCTGTCAGTCCTAGCAAAAATTGATAAATGTAAAAGATTTAATTCTCAAAAAATAGAATTTTAGGGGTTTTTCAGGGAACAAAAGCAGATACAATTTGAAAATTTGACAGAGACCCAGATGGGAATTTAGCTAAAATAATTTTTTCTATTTGGAGGTTTAGAAGGGGTGTTGAGCATGTGAAGGCGGCAGGGAGACCTGTTGGTTTCGAGCTTCAGGAAGGAGGAAACAAAAAAAGTATGTCGAGGTCTTCTAAAGAAGCTTTTCTTTTTCCTTTTTTTTTTTTTGGCGTTTTCGTTTTTCTTTTAAATAGTAGGAGTAGTAATTTTACTTTAAAATGGCACTTTTTCATTTAAAGAGTTAAAAGAACTTTTTATTATAGAAATATGTAATTTAAAATATTTTTTAATTATATTTTAACTATATACCATTTTATATAAAATACTTTGTTTACTTATATACACATATCATCAAAATATATTAATAAAAAAAGTTAATCTTTTATCCACCTAAAGTTTTTTTTTTTGGTAAAAAAGATACTTATATATAAACTTAGAAAGGATCCATACATAGAGATAATCGATGCAGTAGTGTCATCATATTACAATCCATACTAACATTAGTATTACTAGACGGAATAGTAAACCCACTATTAATATTACACACATTCTTTGTTCCAGAGAGCAAGGTTTCATTAAACCTATTACTACGTTTGAGAAGCCGTTGTTGGTAAATGCCTTGTTGGTCATTCTCCCAAAAAGTGGTGACAAAAGATGGTGGATGTTCAAAAATAAGGCATTTGTCTTTCAGTTCCTTGGCTCCAAACGATGCTAATCCATCCGCTATACAATTTTGCTCTCTGTAGACATGTTGCATTGAAGGATTACTCAGCTGGAGGAGTAAGCACCTGCAGTCATTAATGATATTAGTATATTTCATAATTGGAGAATCAAACATACCTATGATTGTATTAGCATTTGTCTTAATGATGAGAGGTGAGATATGTTGATCAATAGCAATCTGGAGACCCATGCGTAAAGCAAACAATTCAGCTTGTGTTGATGAACTTTGTGACACAGTTCCAGCAAAGCCAAGTAACAAATGACCTTGACTATTTCTGAAAACACCTCCAATTCCATATTGCTCCTTCCCCGGTAAACAAGACCCATCTATATTTAGCTTAATAAAGGGTGGAACAGGTGGATGCCATTTAATGTAACAAAGAATTAAAGAATGTTTATTATTAATGGCTGAATGTGTCATGAAATAAAATTCAGCTGCATTGCTAATAATATGGGACATGTTTAAATAGTAATTTTGTGTATTGAAAATACGTTTATTTCTAGCCACCCAAATATGCCATAAGGTGTAAGAAATTAAAATTGTAGATGGTATATTATAAGGAGTAGATACTAAAGAAGTATAAATAAGTTTATGAAGCCAAGTGGTGTTATGAAGATGTTGTATATTATGAATAATATTAGTCATAGATATTCCTATATGGTTCCATAAATGATGTGTGGATGGGCAATCAAGTAGTAAATGTTGAATAGTTTCTGCCTCAATATTACATTGATTGCAAACATTTGAAGGAATTATACCAATCTTAGCTAAATAGGAAGCAGTAGGTAATCTATTATGAGAGATTAACCAAAGGAAAATTTTTAATTTTGGTGGAATGTTAAGTTTCCAAATCCAATGGTAATTAAGATTAGGAGCTAATTCATGATGGGAATTTCCTTGCAAAGCACTATATATTGACTTAGTAGTGAACATGCCATTCTCAGTGAGACCCCAATAAATTTTATCACGGATTAGAGGTTTGGTAGGCATGTAAAGATTAGTAATTTGAGAGGAAATTGAAGGAGGTAATTGAAGAGGTAGTTTTTCTAAATACCAAACATTGTTATGATAATAATTAGAAACTAATTTTTTATCTTCATAATTTGGTAAAGGTCCCTGGATATAGTTGCGAATTGTTTGATTAGGATGTAACCAGGGATCAGTCCAGAATTTAACATGATGCCCGGTGGAAAGGTTCCATTTAACTCCTAATTGACAGTAGGACCAGGTTGTAGTAATATGTCTCTATAATCGTGAACATTGTAGGATACGCCCCAATAGATTTTATATTAGCATGCAATAGTATCTGGCCCCACCAAAGATGGGCATTTTGAAATAATCTCCAAGCTAACCCAACATGTAAAGACTTATTTTTAATACATAAGTTTTGGTAAGCAACCCCCACTTCCAACCGAGAGGTTGTGAGTTCGAGTCTCCCCAAGAGCAAGGTGGGAAGTTCTTGGAGGGAAGGATGCCGGGGGTCTATTTGGAAACAGCCTCTCTACCTTAGGGTAGGGGTAAGGTCTGCGTACACACTACCCTCCCCAGACCCCACTAAGTGGGATTATACTGGGTTGTTGTTGTTGTTGTTGTTGTAAGTTTTGAATAGCTAAACCTCCTTGATAAGTAGGTTTGGTAACTTGGGACAATAAAGCTTATCTCTTATATTAGAAGGGACAGTGAGAAGTATGTGTCATCAACATATTTGCTTGGCAAATGCACGCGCAAGGTTACTTTTGTCTTTTCAGTTTCATTTTAGCAGTAACTGTGTACAAAATATGGGCCCATTAAACTTGAATTGCCCACTTACTACATAGTAATGATAGAAGTGGGTTCCACCCAAACTTTACATAGTAATGCTAGAAGTGGGTTCCACCCAAACTTTTTTCATATAATTATCTTTACATATGCAACCTGTTAATTGAGCTGAAATTTTATTTTAGAATCTCAGTCAGTATTTACAGAAATCATATAGTGGGCAATGCACAAAAGCACCACAAAGTGTGAAACTATCACATTTTTCAAATAAAACATAAAAGCAAATAAAAAAATATTATACTATAACTAACCAGCTTTATGTAATAATGTAAACAACAAAATATTAAAATAAGTTAATAAATCTAATGTAGAACCAAAAAGGCAATATACTACAACTAAGCAGCTTTACAAGGTAATAATTTAGATAAAAAAAATGATCTAATGTAGAACAAAAATGTAAAAGTGTTTTGTTTAACACATAATTAATATACCAGTCCAACGATCTAAAAATACCAAGATTGATGAAGGACAAACAATATATAATATTGATCATTTTAAGAAGAAGAATGGAAGGTAAACCAAAAAATCTTGAAGAACATATTTTTGTTCTCTAAATATTTAAGCTTTATTATTTACGGTTGAAATTTATCCACCTAAAGTTGTGACTTAGTAATTAATAATATATATAAATTTAAGAAATCGGGTTTAATCTCACTAAAGACAAAAAAAAAAATAGGTTATTTGATACCTATGCTTTTGGCAAACTAAGTTATTTGATACCTATGTTGATGGAAAATAAGTTCTTACCAAAAAAAAAAAGATGGAAAATATGTGATACCTATAATAGAGATGTACAAAAACTAGTGTGACATCGTGCTTATTAATGTACTAGTTTTAGAGTATGGGCATTGCACTTGCTTTTCATCTCAATGAGTAGTTCTTTTTTTTTTAAAACAAAAATTATTACATTTTTAAATTGTGTTTGAATCGTAAAACAAAGTATAAACTTTTGAAATTGATGAATATTAATCATATACAGCTAACTCAACAAAATAATATTCACCTTAAATATTATTCTAATTTTATCAATTCAATTTCACAAGTTATCTTGCTTCCTTTTTAATTTTAGTAAAAACACATAGCCCTTAATGATTAAGATTTTTTCTAAAAATATTTTTCAAAATTCTCAAGTTCATTCGGCAATACACATACAAAATTAATTAGCTATATTTCTATTATGATTTTGTAATTATTTGTCAACTAACACCAATTTAAAAATTGAATCTGATGTCTTCTTAATTTACCTCCCTTTAAAGGTTTCAATGTTATACACGTATTGAGGTTTTAGCTATTGAAATATTAAAAAATTATAATTTATATAACTTTGTAGAAATGTTCATGGGCAAAAAAGGCATTTCTAAAGTACAAAAACATAATAGGACGAACAAAATAACTATGAAAAGTTATTAAATTCATTGAATATGTATATACATTTTTAATATTTTATTTTTTATAAATAATTCATTTTAAAGTTCTAAAATGAGAATATTTAATTCTGTATTATCTAATCTCTCTAGTTTTAGCGTATTTGCATTGCACGTGCTTTCCGCCTCATTGAGTATTTTTATTTTGTAAAAAAATTATAATCTTAAATTATGTTTGAATCATAAAATAAAGTATAAACTTCTGGAATTGATAAATATTAATCATATATAACTAACTCAATAAAATAGTATCCACCTTAAATTTTATTCTAATTTTATCAATTCAATTTCATAAGTTAGCTTGCTTCCTTTTTTGTTTTAGTAAAAACACATAGCCCTTAATGATATAAGATTTTTCCTGAAAATATTTTTCAAAAATTATTCTCAAGTTCATTCGACAAGAGACAAACAATATTAATTAGCTATATTTCTATTATAATTTTGTAACCATTTGTCGACTAAAATCAATTTAAAACTTGGATCTTATGTCTTCACAATTTATCTTCGTTTACAATGTTACCATGTATTGAGGTTTTAGTTATTGAAATAAAAAAGTATTTCTGATTTATATAACTTTGTAGAAATGTGCATAGCCAAAAAAAATACTTCTAATATACAAAAACCTACTAGGACGAATAAATTATTACGAAAAATTATTAAACTCATTGGGTGTGTATATACATTTTAAATTGTTTATATTTTATAGTTAATTCGTTTTAAAGTGCTTAAAATGAGAATATTCAATGTTGCATTATATCTCTCTATATCCCTCTGATTTTTCTCTCTCTTCGATTCAACAATAATTTTCATTTTCACTGAACTTGCCGACATCGGCGTCCACTAAGCCTCCCATATGGGTACATCTCTCCTCTTTATATGTACTCTCTATGTCCTCCCTCCTCTTTTCTCTCCCCCACCCTCTCCTCTATTTTTTCTTGTGAAGTTAATAAGAATAAAGAACTGGTAGATCCTAACCTAAAGGAGATTAATAATATATTAATGTGCCTTGTGGAGCAAAGAATTAGATACTATTATAGAAACAAAGATGAGAGGCTATTATGCACAACCTGAAGGCTCAAATGAGTCAATTGGTAAAAGTTTTTAATGTTCAACAAGCTAATATTATGGATAGTAGCCAAGAAAAGTGTGCATCATAGGCAGAATTTGAGGTACTGACGGAGGAGGTCATAGTAGAACGCTAACAACCTAACCAACTAGAATTTGAGAAAGTAAACGTTAAAAAAGATGTTAAAAAGGTGATACTAGAGCCGGCCTTGAACATTTAGGATACAAATTTAGTTGAATCTAGTGTTACTTATGTTGAGGATGTTGAACATCTTGAAATTGATACATATGAGTGTGCCATGCCTCGTTCAAAACACTTATCTATATTCTATTTTGATGGTAAAATATGAATGGACCCTTACGAGCATAAAATTGAGTCAAGAGAAGAGGTAGATGAGCCTTATATTCTGAATTTTCAAGGCCGTCCAGGCAAGGTGATACTCCTCACTTTAAAGTCAAAAAGTGCATAAGAAATTATTTAATTTTTGGCTTACGAGAAGTTGTACCGCATAAAGATCATATCATAAGCTTAAATCAAAACTTGGGATTCAATTCATAAGCTCGAGGTGGAGGTAATCATGCCCAACTATGCCTTATAAAAAGGACAAAGCGGTCGCTGCAAATATAATTCGATTATTTAGCCCAGAGTCGAATTCACAGGGAATTAAGCTACCAATTACTCTTGTTAGACTCACTAAATTCTTCGTAGTCAATTTTTTTGGATATTTTTGAATAACAATCGGTGATATTTATACTAGATATAACTGAATAAAGTTAAGTAAACTAAAAGCTAACTATGACTGAGTTGTAAACAAATAAGAGAAGGATCTAAGGTTGTGATTTCCCTTGTTGATGGAATCCCTTACTATTATATTTCGCATAGAATTGTCTAATCGTCTCTAGCGATCATGAACACTCTTACTACTGTAAATCTCTCCCGAATAACTATGATAATTTACTATATGCACTCTCGCACTCTCATGAGTTATGCTAGTTAACCTTTTATTACGGCTCACTTTAATCGCACCCAAGGTTTTGTATCCATAATCCCACCTTCAGACCATCGGTTATTGGTTTCTCATATACTTTGGGAGTGGTGTTGTTCAATAATTACCTAAATATGCACTCTATCCCAAGTAATACATTTTAAATAGGTACAGCTAATTGAGGATCCTAGCAATTAACTACAACAAGAATGTAGCTGAACAAATAGAGATTAAACGAGGCAAACTATATTAACATAACATGAAGGTCATCCTTCATCAGGTTCCATCAAAATCCTAGACTAAATAATTAGCTACTCATAATCGTACTCATACTAACAACATCAAAATTCATCATAAATGATAAATACAAAAGAAGAAAGGTAGAACTCGGTGTCTAATTATCCTCCTTGCCTCTTGCCTCTTCTTGCCTTCACCTAAGCGGTAATGTAACGACCCAGCCCGTCGTTACGGGAATCTCCACCCCGTTACCTTGAATTAACATATCTTATGCTTCTATATCGGTGTTAGAACCTATCGGGTGAGTTAGGAGTGAATTGAATTAAAAATGAAGCAAATAGCATGTTTGAAGGAAGTTTGAATATGGAAAGTCAACCTAGAGTTGACTATCAAGTTAGAGTGCTCGGAATCGGATTCTAATGATTCGACTAGTTTCGAGGGATCATTTATGACTTAGGAGAGCAATCAGAATTGAATTTGGAGATCCGGTGTAGAAATAGGCTTGAATTGGCTAAGGTTGAATTTTGGCGAAATCCGATCTATAGGTGAGATTTTGACCTGAGAGTCGGAATGGAATTCCGACAGTTGTAGTAGCTTCGTTAGGTGATTTTGGATATGCCTGCAAATTTTCAAGTCATTCGGACATCGTTTGGTCGGATTTTTGATCGAATGTGAATTTTTGAAATTAAAGTTAAACTTAAGCTTGAATTTGTTGAAAAAGGACGATTTTGATGTTAACGATAGAGTTTTGATGATTGGAACAAGTTTGAATGATGTTATAAGAGGTGTTAGTACTTTTGGTTGAGGTCCCGGAGGCTTCGGGGTAAATTCGGATGCCCAACAGGTCATTTTTGGAAGATTTTTGCCGTTTTGAGCATAAATGTAATGATCCAAAGGTCTATTTTTAGTTCTAGAGATCCAAATTTGATTTCGAGAGTTTGAGAATTTAAATAATGAATTATATGACTGATACGAAAATTTTGGTTTAATTTCATCAAGTCGCGATTGGGTTTTTGAGGCGAAACATGAGTTAATTATTTAACGAGCACAATTGATATTTCACTTAGCAAATGAGATCCAAATTCAGTTTTGTTTGAACCACTGGATCCGTATCAAAATTACGGAGTCATAGGAAAAAGAATCATCGAATTCCGATTTCGTATGATTGAGTTATAGCATTTTTAGTGAAATAAAAAGTTGCTGCAATTTTCTGGGGCAAATCTGGTATTTTTGCTTCTGCGATGAACAGTACCCGCAAAAGCGGGTGAACAGTTCGCTTATGCGATGAACAGTTCCGCAGAAGCGATGAACAGTGAAATCGCACCTGCGGTGAACAGTAACCGCAGATGCGAAAATCGCTGGACATTTAATTTGGGGCAGTCCGAGATGTTTCTTCATTTTTAGAGCTATGGAGCTCGGATTGAAGCGATTTTCGAAGCGATTTTCACCATATGGATGAGGGTAAGTGTTCTCTATCCAAAAGTGATTATATTTAATGATTCCATGGTTATTTTCATCAAGTATTAGTGAATCAAATGGAAGAAATCGGAGAAAATTTATAAACTTTTCAAAAACGAAAATTTAGGATTTGAAGGGTCATTTTTGGTCCGATTTAGGAGTTCTTGGTATGTACGGAGTCGTAGAGAGACGAGGATTCCGAAAATATGAGTTTCGAAATTTTTCGAGATGTGGGTCCGGGGCTCGGGTTTTGCCAAATTTCGTGATTTTTGATATTTTTCGAGTTCTTTCGATTGGGTTAAGTTCCATTAGCCTATTTTGATATATTTGTACTGATTTTGACTAGTTTTGACGTGCGTGGATGCCGGTTCGAGGAGCTAAGGCATCGCGGGCATGAGTTTTCGTCGGTTCGAGGTGGGTAATTCTTGTAAATGATGTCCCTGAGGGTTAGTAAACCCCGGACTTGCACATCTTAGTGTTGTGTTGAGGTGACTTGCACGCCGGATAACGGGCGTGGGGTAGAGCACCATTGGGGATCGTGACTTGGTCCATCCCGCGTAATAAATAATAACACCTAATTGTTGAAATGAATTGGACTAATTATCATGTTTGGGCTTCGTGCCAATTATTTGAATCCTTCAGGGATTGGTATCATTGTTTTGATAACACTGTGCATATTTTCTTCTAAATTTAAGGTTTAAAATGGTATTTTGCTATTCAACATTTTTATAAGGTCATGAAAAACTTGAACAAGGTCTTAATAACATTTTTAGCTGTGACTAATATGATATTGTTGCCCGTAGGGCTTTCTTGATTATTTGTTAGACTGATTGGGCCGAGGGCAAAACTACTTTTGAGCCTGCGAGGCTGCATTTGCATTTCGCTGATTGGTAGTGGATCGGACTGCACACCGCAGCATATATTCATGATATTGTGCTTGGGCTGTAGGAGCCCCTGTGGAGTCTGAAACCCCACGGTGAGCACGGGTACCCAAATTGGATCGGGCTACGCGCCGTAGCTGGTCATATGCATTGCATGGCATACATACATTGGTTTACGTGTACTACGTGGCATAACATTCAACACTCATACATTACTGGCACACATGCATTAGTTGCCTTATTGACCAGATCTCCTGGTGTAAATTGATAAGGAGTGCTGAGCCCGAGGGGCTGATTTGAGTGCGGACTTGCACTGCTTGAGATTGTATCCAGGTATTGGTATATTATCATAAAAGAAAGTAGCTAAAAATTGAGATTTTCTAAATAACCTACTCACATATGCTGGAAAGGGATAAAAAGATAGTTCTGTATTGTGTAGCATGAGATAGTGCCTATCGTGGTTTTCTTCCCTTCAACATTATTTACTTTTATTACCGATGAGTTGGAAGTACTCACACCCGACTCCCTGCACCTTGTGTGCAGATCCAGGTACATCACGGTGGAGCTGATCCTATTGCGGCTCGGGAGTGCTTTTGGACAGTCGAGGTAGCTGCCAGCGTCCGCAGGACCTGATTCTCCAGTTTGTCTATATTTTGTTCTGATCATCCCACACTTGTGCACAGTTATATTCACTATTTACACTTGTATATTCCGTAGAGGCTCATGACTCTTGACCCTTCGGTCTATGGGAGTTGGCACATGTTGGGACTTGGTTCCCTGTTTAACTGTTATTTTACAATTGATATGCTTAAATGGGATAAGGCGAGCTCATAGCTCTATGATTGTTGTTGATTGGTCAGGCTGGCCTAGCAGTGTGTTAGGCGCCATCACGACCGGATTTGGGGTCGTGACAAGTTGGTATCAGAGCCTAGGTTTACTAGGCCTCATGAGTCTTGAGCCGGTTAGTAGAGTCTTGTGGATCGGTACGGGGACGCTCGTACTTATCCTCGGGAGGCTGCGAACCTTTAGAAAACACTTCACATTTCTTGGAATTCTTATCGTGCGTACTTGATGCAGCTTGAGATATAATTTTTGAAACTCCTTTTTCATCGCCTCTTAATTGGAAGGTAAAGTGCCTTATGTGTAGTGGAACGAGTTCAAACTCAGGAAGACTAAAATGATTATGCTATGTGTATCCTGGTGGAAGGTATTGTGTTGAAATGCTAAATTGAGGCGAGGTAGGTGGATTGATTCTCATGTGTAATTGAAAGGTAGTTGATATGTGTTATGATTCGAGCAGGTACAACGCATGTTCATGTACCAATTATGATAATATGAATTGTGTAGTATTGAGATTTAATGTTGTTTAAATACATTGTGATGTCTTGTTGAGTTGTGAATGTATTGCTATGATGGTTTTGGTGATTCTCTGGCAGGTGGATAGGCCAAATTACAAAGGAAACTCTGCCGAAATTTTTGGAAAATTTGGGACTTAGAAAGATTTCTGTCACCTTAAGAGAGTGGGCTTATTGGTGGTGTATGTATAAATGCAAGAATTGCAGAAGGGTTAAGGTCTCTGATGATTCGAGTCTCTGTCAAGGCTTGTAAATGACTTGAGTTTAATCTCATTGTAACATTTCGGCATCACTTGAGTAATAATGACATGAGTGGTTAAAAGTGCTTTGATGAATGGCTTCGAGCTAAGTTGGGGAGGTTGCTATTGATTAACTGATTGCACTATTGTGTGCTATGTTGATTCTGTCTTTAAGTATATTGGGAAGATTCTGACAAGGTTATGGCGCTTCGTAGATGTGAATAAATACTAGGATGTTTTGAACTACTGTTGGTAGAGAATGTTCGGTGTATAGAAAGGAAAGATGGCTCATTGTATCCGTAAGTAATCATGTTCTGCAATGTCAGAGTTCTAACAAAACACGAGTGGTTCTACTCAATAGGACAGTTGAATTACAATTGAATAAGGGTGAATGATGCCCGAGAATGGTTTTGCAGTGTTCAAGATTTTGCTTGTAACAGTCAAGTGCCTTAAGATTTGTGTATGTGGCTAAAGATGGCGGTTTCGTTAGAGAAGATCAAGGCTTGTGTTATATCATATGAAGGATGAGATTCTACGTCCGTATTGGGAAGTAATGATAACAATTTAAAAATCGCGGGAAGTTCATCAAAATAAAGTGTGGTAGAACGTGGTACTTCTGGGAACACTGAGAGAGTATTCAGTGGCCTATGGGTCTTAGACAGTGTGGTCTTGTGTACGAGTCTTGTGTGGTAAAAGGGTTGAGGCATTGTCGTACTACAGTAAAGACTGATATGAAATTAGAGATGAATCAGAAAGGAAACTGGGTAAATGGAACAACTTGTTAATAAACTGAAGCAGTATGATAAGGAATACGATTAATTCATGGTATGTGTTTGAAGTGATGAGTCTTGCAGATATTGTGCAGCAAAGCTTTTGAGTGCTGGCAGTTGTGTAACTTGATATGGGTATAAGGACTCAGTCCTGGCGGTTTAATTTATGCAATGTCATTGGGAGAAAGAGTTTGCGATGTGTTATACCATGGTTTGAAAATGAGTGTATTTTTCCTGTTAGTATGCAAGGCTGGGAATGTGTAATGAGTTTTCTCTATATGGGATCATGAAAGCCTTTGACGAGTTGAGTGCGCCGATGTTTGCGGCGTAGGAAAGGAATATGAATTTCCATGTTATCTTAGGGTGGTGTGGCATATGCGATGTGTGATGGAAAGTTGATAATGGTATATTCTAGGTTTTGAGATCAGTTCATAATATATGGGAAGTCAATAAAATTATTGAGCAGTGCGGACAGCTGCAGGTGAATTAAGAATCGATCTTTCTGATGATTTAAGAAAATGGTACTGCTATTCTAGTAATTTGGCAGGGAATATGGTCCAAAAGGGACAAGGTAATGTAAAGTGATAATATCTAATGGCATGGTGGTATTCTCTTGTGGGATCGACTGTAATAATTGAGTCGTTGATGGCATAGTGAAATTTTTGAATGGCTTTCGTGGAACGAATGGGCGCTTGATGTGCGTTATGTATTCGTACGGTGGAGTGTGGAACCAGATATAGCGATTCATGTGTTATATATGTGTTGGAGACTAGAAGTTCTCATAATCCGCCTATGCAGTGGTTGTATATTGTGTGTATCAACACCGTTTAGCTCTTAGCTTGATATGATGAATTTGGGTTATGATACCTTATTTCAGACTGGTTGACATAAGCCATGTCGTCTAGACTAATGTGATATGGGCTATGTCGGAAAATGGCACAAATTGCGTAGCAGAGAGCATTAGAGTATGTTCCAACAGAGTAGTTGTACCCAGGACCAGCGGACGACTGGTAGGCATTGCTTTGTCAGTTGGACCTTAGTGGCGGATGTCAGTGTAGAGGTATCTACCATTGATTCAGTTCCAATATTGAGAAACGTTGTCGGATGCGTTTCATGTGGTCGAGCTTGAGGCTATATATATATATATGTTTGTTGTAATGAGAAAATTCGACTCGATATGCATTTCCTTTTGCGAGATTTATGCGTGGATCGGGTGGCACGTCGCCAGGGGTTATTTGGATCGGGTGGCACACCGCTACAGGTATGGTATCTGGATCGGGTGGCACGTCGCCACGGGTATGTCATTGGAGCGGGTTGCACGCTGCAACAGAATATTGTGAAAATATAGTTAGTTATATGCTACTGGGTATACAATACTTCCCCACTTCTGAGGAAAAGTCCGTTTTGAGTATCGCTTGGCGAATGGCACATCGGTTGTGTCCTTTCAGGATTTAATAGCATACGTTAATTGTTTCACCGTGGGTGAGGTTGATTGCTTGGGTTCAAGACCTAGATCTGTGCGTGGCTAACCATTTGAGCTTAGTGGCTTGAGGTGCTTCATGAGTAATAATGTTGGGATAGAATCACGAGTCTTGGTAAGGCCACATGATGTTATGACCTCTCGAGAAGGATTCAGGTACTCTAATTCTATAATGCGAGACGCGATCTCAGTTCTATGTTATGATGTCACAGAGGAATTGAATTGCATCTCTTTTGCTGGAGACAATTATCATGATTTGAGTTGTCATGATTCGAGTGTGTTCAGGCGTTTCTATTGGAGCCTATGTTGTGCTCGTCGTGGCTTAGGCCGGTGTTGAGGTGTCATATCACCAGTGCGGTGTGTTATAATCGAAATGATCGTTGGAGCCAATAATGAGTGTGAGTATATGTGATTCCAGCTAGTATTTGGTTATTGTGGCCAGTTGTTATGATTATAGACTATCGTCTCAAGTGAATGGGTTTTCTATACATCATATGATCTCACCCGGAGTAGTGAATATGGGTTATTGCAGTGGATTCGAGTGTATCCTGAGTATAGGCATGGGATTTGCATTGGGCATATGATTTCAGAAAGTGCAATGTGATTTATGGTTCAGATGGTCTGTGAAATTTTGACTATATGGTATTTTCGGACTTATGTGAGATAGGGTGACGTATGATCGCTCGAAATTATGCTTGGTAAGGTCATTCAGCTATTGGGTGGCTTCTAGTACAACTCTGAGTCCGCTCGAGGACGAGCGTTTGTTTAAGTTGGGGAGAATGTAACGACCCGGCCCGTCGTTACGGGAATCTCCACCCCGTTACCTTGAATTAACATATCTTATGCTTCTATATCGGTGTTAGAACCTATCGGGTGAGTTAGGAGTGAATTGAATTAAAAATGAAGCAAATAGCATGTTTGAAGGAAGTTTGAATATGGAAAGTCAATCTAGAGTTGACTATCAAGTTAGAGTGCTCGGAATCGGATTCTAATGATTCGACTAGTTTCGAGGGATCATTTATGACTTAGGAGAGCAATCAGAATTGAATTTGGAGATCCGGTGTAGAAATAGGCTTGAATTGACTAAGGTTGAATTTTGGCGAAATCCGATCTATAGGTGAGATTTTGACCTGAGAGTCGGAATAGAATTCCGACAGTTGCAGTAGCTTCGTTAGGTGATTTTGGATATGCCTGCAAATTTTCAAGTCATTCGGACATCGTTTGGTCGGGTTTTTGATCGAATGTGAATTTTTGAAATTAAAGTTAAACTTAAGCTTGAATTTGTTGAAAAAGGACGATTTTGATGTTAACGATAGAGTTATGATGATTGGAACAAGTTTGAATGATGTTATAAGAGGTGTTAGTACTTTTGGTTGAGGTCCCGGAGGCTTCGGGGTAAATTCGGATGCCCAACAGGTCATTTTTGGAAGATTTTTGCCGTTTTGAGCATAAATGTAATGATCCAAAGGTCTATTTTTAGTTCTAGAGATCCAAATTTGATTTCGAGAGTTTGAGAATTTAAATAATGAATTATATGACTGATACGAAAATTTTGGTTTAATTTCATCAAGTCGCGATTGGGTTTTTGAGGCGAAACATGAGTTAATTATTTAACGAGCACAATTGATATTTCACTTAGCAAATGAGATCCAAATTCAGTTTTGTTTGAACCACTGGATCCGTATCAAAATTACGGAGTCATAGGAAAAAGAATCGTCGAATTCCGAGTTCGTATGATTGAGTTATAGCATTTTTAGTGAAATAAAAGGCTGCTGCAATTTTCTGGGGCAAATCTGGTATTTTCGCTTCTGCGATGAACAGTACCCGCAGAAGCGGGTGAACAGTGATTTTCCGCTTCTGCGATGAACAGTGAAATCGCACCTGCGGTGAACAGTAACCGCAGATGCGAAAATCGCTGGACATTTAATTTGGGGCAGTTCGAGATGTTTCTTCATTTTTAGAGCTATGGAGCTCGGATTGAAGCGATTTTCGAAGCGATTTTCACCATATGGATGAGGGTAAGTGTTCTCTATCCAAAAGTGATTATATTTAATGATTCCATGGTTATTTTCATCAAGTATTAGTGAATCAAATGGAAGAAATCGGAGAAAATTTATAAACTTTTCAAAAACGAAAATTTAGGATTTGAAGGGTCATTTTTGGTCCGATTTAGGAGTTCTTGGTATGTACGGACTCGTAGAGAGACGAGGATTCCGAAAATATGAGTTTCGAAATTTTTCGAGATGTGGGCCCGGGGCTCGGGTTTTGCCAAATTTCGTGATTTTTGATATTTTTCGAGTTCTTTCGATTGGGTTAAGTTCTATTAGCCTATTTAGATATATTTGTACTGATTTTGACTAGTTTTGACGTGCGTGGATGCCGGTTCGAGGAGCTAAGGCGTCGCGGGCATGAGTTTTCGTCGGTTCGAGGTGGGTAATTCTTGTAAATGATGTCCCTGAGGGTTAGTAAACCCCGGACTTGCACATCTTAGTGCTGTGTTGAGGTGACTTGCACGTCGGATAACGGGCGTGGGGTAGAGCACCATTGGGGATCGTGACTTGGTCCGTCCCGCGTAATAAATAATAACACCTAATTGTTGAAATGAATTGGACTAATTATCATGTTTGGGCTTCGTGCCAATTATTTGAATCCTTCAGGGATTGGTATCATTGTTTTGATAACACTGTGCATATTTTCTTCTAAATTTAAGGTTTAAAATGGTATTTTGCTATTCAACATTTTTATAAGGTCATGAAAAACTTGAACAAGGTCTTAATAACATTTTTAGCTGTGACTAACATGATATTGTTGCCCGTAGGGCTTTCTTGATTATTTGTTAGACTGATTGGACCGAGGGCCGTATGTTAGGGCATGACATTTCATGTGAGCATATTGTGAGCACGTGATTTTTGCCTAACATGAATTACTCCCCAAAAAAAAAAAAAAATTTCAAAATAAAATCATTTCTTGAATCGTTGTAATATCCGTGGATTTCTATGTTAATTTTTCTTATTATTTGTATTTTTGTGTGTGCATGTTTGTTTGTTTAGATTAAGAAAAATACAAAATACATTACGTTTTCCTTCTTAGGATTTAATTTACAATTGAAAGTAGTCAAGTTTATTTGACAAAAATAGAAAATCACAAAAAATATATATTTTTGCTTTTCTAGTATTTAATGTCCCAATTGTGTGATTTATATTTAATTGATGTTTAAATTGAGTGTGTTAATTGTTAATATAACTTAATTAGTATTTCTTATAATTTAATTGACTTTGTAGTGTAATTAGAAATTTTTGTTTTAAGTAAAAAAACTAAATTAAAGAGATAAGGAAAACAAAATCAAAGCAAAAGAGGAGGAAATCGGGTAGGGCCCAAAAAATTAGCCAAATCTAGGCCCAAAAAGAGCTTAGCCCAGTCCAAACCGCCAGATCCGTCTCCATGACCCGACCAATACAACCCGACCCATTCCCGTTTTAATCTGGACCGTTGGTTTTCATCCATCCAACGGTCCTAATTAAATCCCTAATTTAATTATACTAAACCCCCCAAACCCTATTATTCATCTTCATTTCCCCTTCCTCTCTCAAAGCCAAGCCGACGCCGCCATCCCGCCGCCGTGCTCCGCCACCGGAAATCGCCTCACGGCGGTTCCGGTGGTCCAATCCCCCCATTTTAACACCGTAGCTTCCCCTTCACTTCCTCAATCTAATCCCCGGCTCGGTTTACTTCAAATCTCGCCACAATCTCTCGAATTTTTGATCAAAGATTCGAATTAAATTTCAACCCATGCCAAACCACCCCAAATCAATACCACACCTTCACCTCACCTCCCTCACAAGCTAACCATGGCTATTTCGGTTCAAA
>JASVEL010011207.1:0-194976 GCA_032618575.1 Nicotiana noctiflora
GTGAGCACGTGATTTTTACCTTACATATGAGTTATTCCCATAAAATTCAAAATAAATAATTTTTCCTTATTTTTACAATTTGTGTATTAATTAGTTGCATGTTAAATCATATAAAAAATACAAAAATAAGCATTTGCATTTAGGAATTTAATTTCACATTTTAGTACTAATTAGTATCAATTTATTTTAGAACAAAATGTCAAGAAAATAACAAAAATGGTCCATCTTGCATTTTTAGTTTAAAGATGTTTTAGTTTGGATTTTGTTAATGGATAGGAGATTAGATTTTAATAAAATTAGAAAATATAAATATACAAAGAAAATTAATTAACAAAAAAGAACAAGGAAAATACATTGAATAAAGGCATTGGGCCAAATAAGACCCAAAACAGTCTTCAGCCCAAATAAACCCACACCTAAATCTCCCATACCCAAGCCCAACTCATTACTAAACCCAACCCAACACCCTGATATTACCGGAGGTCATCACACAATAGAGACACACAAATTGCGTGACCCTATCGATCATCATCTTTTCCATTTTTGAGCCAAGCTTTGAAGGCTATTTGAGAGCAAGAGAACATACGCACACGGGGGGGATCAGACTTTAGGCGAGATATTTCAGAGATTTTGGGCAAGAGAAAAATCGAGAGAGGATTTGGGGCTTCTTCCATCAGAATTTTGGGGAGAGAAAATTAAGAGGGGATTTGGGGAGAGAAAATTCAGAGAGATTTTTAGAGAGAGAAGATTTAGAGAGCACGAGGGAGAGCGCCGGAAAACCCCTCTCATTTTGAATTCTCGGGGCCAGCCATAGCGTCGTACTTCCAGCTCTCCTCTTCCATGTACACCTAATATACCAATACTTGAATCCCAATATTCATCCACTTAATTTCAGTTCAGCTTTAACAAAATTTAAATGAGTCTCTTTGTCTAACAATTTGTGTAGTAACATCGCAACAAGCTTTCTGATGCCGATTTGAGTTCTGGTCGAGGTCGCTGGCGAAATTCCTGATCTGCTACTGATTTCCGGCAAGTATTTGGCCTCCTTATCTTCTAAATATGGTCCTTGAGCAGATAGGTATGTTATTCATAGAACTATTTCAAAAATCTATTTTTAGTAGTAAATCATGATGTTGTTCAATTCATTTAATGCTATTGCTGGTATCTTCGTTGGATTTGGTTCATAACAGTGATTTTTTGAGAATAGCTTATACGATTTCGGCTTTGGTTTCATGAATAAGTTCAACAATCGGTTGCTTATGCTTGTTTAGTGTTTTGATTGTAGTGTTAATCAACTATAAGTGGTATTTGTCAGAATGAGTGATTTTTAGATTGTATATGGCTGAATATTTGTATGTTGGTCGATTCTTCGTTTGGTTTCATGAAGGTTTCTTTTTAATTTCAGTTTCTTGTACCGTGTACCGTGTAGCGTAATTTCAGTTTCTTGTACCTCGCCGCACTAAATACACAAATGCCGGGTCCTTAATTAATTGTAATAAAAAATTTAGACTCGGAAGGACCGTTTAGCGAATTTTACGGTCTTTCCCGAAGTTAACAAAGACGGGGAATCTTTAGGCACGTTAGTTAACAAAATTACTTTCCTAAATACGGGTGCGCATTTATTTGACCCAAATCTATCTCTCGGCGAAACTAAAACGCATTAAAGTCACAGGCGTACTGGTTGCGATGTGACTCGAAATGTGTTTTCGTGACGTCGCAATTCTTTTAAAATTGAAAAGCGAAACATTAAAAGCACATAATTGAAATATATAAAGAAATCAGATAAAAGCAAAAATTGCAGTTGAGCGACCGTGCTAAAACCACGGAATCCATGAGTGCCTAACACCTTCTCCCTGGTTAACAGAATTCCTTATCCAGGTTTCTAGTTTCGCAGACTGTATTACAGAGTCATAAATTTCCTCGGTTTGGGATTAAACCGGTGACTTAGGACACCTTTATTTTCCCAAGTGGCGACTCTAAAAATTAAATAAATTGATCTCGTTCCGACTGTCCTTTAAGTGGAAAAACTCCTTCACTGATTATTATTATATCCCTTCTCGGGGTGTAGTATTAAACAGTGGCACATTTACGTTACGTTGTATGTGAAAAAAGGGGGTGTGACACAAGTATGTTGGAAGCTCCTTCTTTGGGAGACTCAGGGGGAATCATTATACGTGGAATGCTACATACTAACTGTGGAGCAAGTTTCAATGACAACTCAAGAAATCCACTGGCACATCCAGGTTTTACCCCTTCCTTTTACTTTTTTATTTAGTGCAATATATGCCAGCACTGACTTGGCAACTAGGCTTGTGTTATGGTAAAATATTAGACGTATATATGATAATTATAAAGGGTCTTGGTTGATTGGGGGGACTTTAATGACATTGTTCATGCTTCAGACAAGTTTGGAGGCCTTCCTATTAACAATTTACGAGCTAATAAGTTATTAGACTGCTTTAACTACTGCCATTTGGTGGATTTAGTATTTAAGGGCACTAGATACACTTGGACAAATAATAGACATACTAGGGTTGATATTCTTTAATGTATAGATAGAGTATTTAGCAACATACCCTTGGATAAATAATTATCCTAGTGTCTTGGTAACCCACCTCCCACGTGCACATTCAGATCATTGTCCCATTAGAATTGACCTTCACCATACTTTCTTACCAAGGAAAAATATTTTTAGGCTAGAAACAATTTGGACTACTCATCCGTTGTTTGCACAGTACTGGGACAAGTATGGCTGGACAACATTAATTTGTTACAAACCATAGATAAATTTACTAAGGATATTCAAATCTAGAATACGAGTACATTTGGTAACATTTTTTAACATAAGAGAAAATTATTGTCTAGAATAGGTGGTCTCCAAGCATCCATTCACTATCAAACTAGTATATTTTTGCATGACTTAGAGACTAAGTTACTTCGTGAATATAATAAAATACTACGAATAGAGGAGGATTTTTGGAAATTGAAGTCTCGCATAAATTGGTTGAATAATGGGGGCACCAATACTATATTCTTCCATTTAACAATACTTAATCGTAGAAGGCAAAATCGTATCATTTACAAGATTTAAATGGTAATTGGGTAACTGATCCTCATAAGATTTGTGACAATATTACTACCTATTATCAGTAATTATTCAATACTGGAAAAAATAAGTCTTTTAAACATACGTCTATATATGTTTCTAATTTGTTAACGGCTATAGAACAAAATCTTTTTTACTTTCTCCCTTACAAGACCATGAAATCCGTACTGCTGTTTACTCGTTCCAACCTCTAAAGGTTCCTGGACCAGATGGTCTTCATCCTCTCTTTTATCAAAAATACTGGCAAATTGAGAGACCTTTCGTAATTTATTTTTGTCATAAAGTTTTCCGGGACTATAGAATTAACCCTCACATTAATTCGACTTTTCTATGCCTAATCCTAAAAATGAGCATGCTTCCTCCATTAAACAATTTCGAACTATTAGCCTTTGTAATACTATTTATAAATTATTATAAAGATAATTGTCAATAGGCTAAAACCATTGTTAGCTCATCTCATTCATCCCACACAATCAAGCTTTCAGAAAAATAGACGTGCAACTGACAATGCTAAAATTGTACAAGAAATATAAAACAATTTCACTAAAATGAAAGGAAGCAATGTACAAATGCTTCATAAATTGGATTTGGAAAAGTCTTTTGATAAATTAGAATGGTCTTTATCCGGAGCACTTTACACAGTTTTTTAGTTTTCTTTTTTACTTGTTCAATTAATCATGTCATATATTATAACTTCTACCACATCCATTCTTATCAATGGATCACCAACTGAATTTTTCCATCCTACTAGAGGAATAAGGCAAGGAGACCCTCTCTCTCCTTATATTTTTATTCTTTGCTTAGAAATGCTTTCACGTAAAATTACATCTAAATTGGATTACAATATTTGGCATCCAATTTCTTTGGGTCATAAAGGACCACAATTATCACTTTTTTATTTGCAGATGATATAATTATACTATCAAAAGTTACACATGCATCCTGCATTTCGGTGCTTAATACCATCTCTCTATTTACATATCAATCCGGAAAAACTATACATTTTGAAAAATCAAGAATTCTTTTTTCAAAGAATTGCACCCAGAATATAAAAGAGGGTATCAAAAATGTCTTCCACGTTACTGAAGGCAACCATTTTGGTAAATATATTAGATTCCCTATAGAAAAACAAAAAGAGATTACCACTTTCTAATAAACAATTTCAAGTCTAGGTTGGCAGGTTGGTAGAAAAAAATTTTAACCAAGGCTGGGATGTTGACCTTAATTCAATCAACTTTAAATACACTCTCAAACCATATTATGCAGTATCACTCTTCCTTTCAATATTATATCTGTCTTAATAGATACCAGCGTGATTTTCTTTGGGATACTATACTCCAAAGGATAAAATTGTATCTTGTCAAATGGTCTCTGGTTACTCAACCATCGAAAAGTAGGGGACTGGGAATACAAAATCTTATAACAAAAAATCAGTCCTTGCATGCTAGCTTAGCTTGGAGGTTGTTCCAAAATCCCAATCAGTTGTAGGCCAGGGTATTTCTCACTAATCATCTTAGGCCTTCTCACTTCGTCAACTCTAAGCCTACAAGAACTTGGGCTAACATAATTAGGGGTTGGGTTTCTTGTCGTTTGGGTTATAAATAGAATGTCGTTACTGGTAACCATGTCCACTTCTGGGAGGACCATTGGCTAGCAAATAACTCTTTATTTAGGCATTCAATCTGTGGGCCACTTCCAAAAGGAGAGAACAATAAGCTAATCTGTGCTTATTATGTCAAGCATGCATGGCATTTTGATAAGTTACCATTTGTTTTTCTTTATTCCTTACAACTCTAACTCACGAATTAATACCTACCAAGAGTTCATATTGGATGTGATCAAATTTGTTGGGAATATTACAAAAAATGGAGGCTTTACTATTAAATCTATGTACCACCCACTCACAGTTGCTACGCACTATCCCACAAGTGAAAATTGGTTAACTTATAGGTGGATTTGGAATCTAAAAATCCCCACGAAAATTGCCTTCTTCATTTGGTTATTCTGTCATGATAGACTCCTTACAAATAATTATCTTAATCATTTCGACATATTAAATTCTTCCTTGTGTCTTCAGTGTCTATTAGTGCTTGAAACTATCCCTCGTATTTTCCTCGAATGCCACAATGCTACTGCTTTGTGGACAGCTTTTAATCTCAAACAGTCGTGTTCTTCCACTCCAACACAATTGGACAGGCTACACTGGTGGTATATGTTCATACATAGGAAAATGTTACCTCCGTTTAAAGGGATTTCGCTTTCCACCTTAATACATTTTGCATTGTGGCAGCTTTGGCATATACGTAACAAGTATATTTTTGAACATCTAAGGGCTACACCTTCCGCTTCACTTGTCTACAAACAAGCTGCTGAATACTATTACCTCACGAATACATCTAACAGTCGTAGTCAACCTATTCTTTTTAATATAAAATGGCATCCACCAAATGGAGACATTTTCAAGCTCAACAATGACGGTTCCTCATCACTCACTGATGGTACTAGTGGCATTGGGGGACTGTTTCGTAACAAAAACTCTAAATAGATTTTAGGTTTTGCAGGTAGATCTCCAAAGGGTTCAAGTTTACAAGCGGAATTTGATGGTTCTTTTGAAAGGACTGCAACTATATTACCCGTCAACTTACACCTTTGATCATTCAAACGGATTCAACTGCAGTAATTGGTATGCCCAAAACACCTACAGCACAATTTACTAACTTAATTTCTGATTGTAGGTTCTTCCTCAAGCAGTTGCATAATCCTATGGTGCAACACATCTACAAAGAACAAAACCATATAGCTGACTGTTTAGCTAAGTATGTCGCAGTGCAGGGGGATACAAGTTGTGTGCTTTTGGAGTCACCTCCAGTTTTTGTTCAAAGTTTTCTGGATGAAGATCAAGCGGGCCAGCTAAGGACTAGATTAGGAACCTCTAGTGCTAATAGTTTGCTAGGTAGTACTACTTCTGTTGTTCCTAGTATTGTATTAACTAGTTTTGACACTCTACCTTTAGCCAACTCCCATAGAGGAGGTTTACTAACTAGTAGTTATTATCACAATTTGATGTAGCTTATGCTTCCAACTACGAAATCATCTGTAACCATTTAAACTATCTATTTTATGTTTATCTTTTCTACCCAAAAAAAACCTACAATTTCTCTCCCTTAAGAAAGCGTGAGTTCAAAATAAATTACTTTCAATAGTAGTAGAAGAAGATACATAAAGGAGTTGCTAATTTTTTTTTCCTTGTGTGTGTGGAATATCAAGTATTTTGGGAAGTGCAAGATACATAGTGAGCACAGGTGTTTCTAAGTGTTGCTTTATTCTGGGAGTGTTGACGTTTCTTTAGTCTTTTTGGTTTCTTTAAATAGTATCTATAGAATTAGTGATAAACTTCGATTCATGAATATTTCAATTTACATTATACTTGTTTCATGTTTCACATATCCAATTCTCTAGCAAAGTTAGACTAGGGATATTTTTCCAACATATTGTATGATCGTGCATTAATTTGTACTGTATGGAGCTGCCTTGAGAGAAACAAAGCCAACTAGCAAAGCCGATTCGAGGATCGATGGGATGCCGTAGCTTTAAGAGATAGGGGCGGAAGCAATCAGAAAGGCTTTTTAGGAACGAGGCCCCCTCCCTCCTATGTTGTAAAAGGGAAGTGCGGATCTTTATCTTTCTGCGACACTCTTCCGACTTGATGCCGCCCCTGAATCCACAAGTACCGGCTTGATTACCCCCTAAGATAAGAGGAGGATATAGAAGCAGATTTAGTTGCAGGTAGGAGCGAGTCTACCCTGCAAAGAGGCTTCTCGCTTATCCCCATTTTCAAATGAGGAGATCCGACGTCAAGTGCAGGAATTGCTGTCAAAGGGGCGGGAGAGTCTCAGTCCGTGTTCAACGCCTGCTTGACTAGCTCAAAAGGAAGCAGTTGGAGTGTGTAGATGGGCTTTGAATAAGAGTTGGGTGATTTATTCCCAATAATGCCAACGATGAATAATATTATGGATTAATTGCTTGTCGGGAGCGTGTTACTTTTCAAAGCTTACCTTATATTATTAAAGAAAGGGGAAGGGGCTTTTTTTTATAGAGAGAGAGTAAGGGGGTAAGCAGGGCCACTTATATTGCAAAACTTTCAGAGACGGGATGGAAAGTCTTTCGTGAGAAGAGATGGTAGGCTTGATACGAATACAGCTGCTTATCACCCACCTTAGAATCAAGCAGTTCAGTTCGACTATACCCGCCTTAATTCCCTCATTCAGGACAGATGGAAGCAGGTTATGGATCTGTTCAAGTTGGTCGATCAATCCCTCCTTTCTTTCCCCTGCCTCCGGACACCTTAGAATAGATTTGATTGGAAGGAGGGTGAGGAACAAACACAGTGGTTTGACTGCTGGGATCCCAATCGGCCTGCATCAGCGGAAAATGGAACTATCGAATCACGGGTGACTCGCTTTATCGGGATGGGAAGAATTGCAACATCGGCATTTCTTTCCTTCCCTAAATCGATCCACTAGTAGGTAGCGGTAGGAGAGATCCATTATGGTGGGATGGACCATTCTTGAATTCCGGCCGGCATTTCTGTCAATCGGCGGAAGACTCACGCATACTGGGAGGGTACGACTTCAAGGGATGGACTCGATCGAACGGCATTCATACATTTTTAACTGTGCTGAGAAGCCCTTATGAAATAGGATTAATGCATTAAAAGAAGAATATTATTTATACTAGATGGCCAAATAATATCCTTATTAACTATTTTAGTGACTTAAATAGGGCATTTAATATTAGTGTGCAGGTTAAATTGGATGGAGTAGGACGTGAGTTTTGTTTCTTATTATCTCTACGAGTGCTGTCTCTTTATCAGCGCACATTTACACATGGAAATCTCATATTTGTCTCTTGAAAATAAATTGTATCTCTTGATGATCAACCGTTTCAAGATTTCTGCGACATGGGCTTTTGTTCACCTTAAACTTTTACATGATGTAGATTCATTATAACAATCCAATGACACATTTATGTATTGTACTGTTTTATCGTATCTGTATTTACATGGCTACGTACTAGCTTTATCAAGAATGTATCAAAATATCAAGAATCGAATATGTTAGGCCCGTGCTAAGCACGGGCAACACTCATCTAGTATATATATATATATATATATATATATATATATATATATGGGTCTTGCTAACATACTACATGAAGGTAGTATATTAGCCATGTACCCATTTTTACTTTATCAAAAATACCCTTACATTAATGTTTCCTATTCATTAATTGTGGGGGTATTTTCGTCTTTGAATTAAAACCCATCTAATTTCTCACTCTATGTCTTCTCCCGTCTTCTCCCCCGTTCCCTCCACCCCCGCCAACCCCGCCTCCCTCCTTTGTTCTCCTTGTTTGCCATGGATTATTTAATCCTAAACCAAATGAGAGAAAATTTTGGACTTTAATTAGAGATTAAAATTTTACCAAGAATTGTAATAACTATTTTCAATAGGTGGAGGGTCAAATAGTTGTAGTTTAGGAGTCAAGTAGAATGGATTAATGTAACCCATTTCGATAAAGGTTAGTAAAATTCAATATATGCTCATGTACATTCAGATTCGAATATCTGAACTATTAGAGTCACTTGATTATTAATCAAAAAGAGGAACAAACCAGTCATCGGGGGCTCTTCTGGGATAGTAATTTTCTTTTATCTTTTGCCAAAAGCTTTAGGTGTATATTTTAAGCGTAATGAGTTTTCTTGCGACGACTGAAGATAAATTTAATGATTAACAAGCATGAGATATGTACCAATTTATGTCTGGTTAGAGAAGAATAAGAAGAAGAAACGGAATGGTTCCTTGTCCAGTGAGGGAGAGGAATAAAAAGCAAAGCTAGAGAGAGGAGGATCTGGGAACAAGGGTTAAAGATTTTGAAGTAGAAAAAGACAAAAAAACCTCAATCCTAATGAATGAGAAACATGAATGTAAGGGTATTTTAGGTAAGGTGAAAATGGGTACATGACTAACACACTACCTTCATGTAGTATGTTAGCAAGACCCTATATATATATATATATATATATATATATATATATATATATATATATATATATATATATATATATATATATAGGTAAGAAGACAAGAAAGGGTCTCTCTCTCAAGAGGAGAGACAGAATAATAGGAGAAGATCTTTAATAACAATAATGCGAAAGTTTAGATCTTGGTTGCAAATTAATCGTCATCTCTGAATCAGCAGAGATAGATCTCCTAGCTATCAATGACATTTCTTCTTTTTCCTTCTTTGCTTTTACATTACAGAAGAATACGTCAAAGATATAAGCTTATCGTTTATGTTTGATGTCTTATAATAATCGTGAAAAGAGTTATAAGTTCGATTATATACGATTCTCGTGTTTAAATACTTTAATCTAGAGTTAGTTATCTGTGGTTAAGATTTATCCTCTTCTCATCATTAATTAGTTTAACAAAAAGTTTAACTCGTTTTGGTAAAACAGTAAACATGTAAACCTTCGTTGTAAAGATAGAAAAATTAAATATGATAAACAAAAAAATTAGGGCAAACACAACACTCTTAATATTTCTATTTTTTCTATTATATAGAAAAGGAAAGATGTTCAACCAAGGGCATATATGTCATTTCAAAAAATTATTGTATTGTTTGCATTTGTTAAATGCAAATTGTATCCTCCATGATATACGTGGATCCCACATGCTCTTGACCACATAACTCCTTTAGAAGTTTTTATGTATGTTTATTAGATTACTTTTGCATAGAATTACTCCATGCATATACTCATTTTAAATATTTTTTCTCATTTTAAAATTATTAATTTTTATTTTAGTCAACTTAAAACTTTCACAGAAAAGTAAATTTAATATTTAAACAATAAAGCAACAAAATAAAATATAGATAAATATTTACAAGATTTTCATATTTACCCATACTTTTTTAACACAATTTTAAAAATAATTTAAAAGGGTTTTCATGTATTCACACTATTTGAAGATGATTTAAACCTAAAAATTTTATATTCAAATGTAATTTTAAAAACTATAGTTTGTTAAATCTTAAAAGTTATTAAGTGATCATATTTGTTCATCTGTTCTAGGAGGTTATCTCTTATTTACTTAATTGATGAGAAAATTTGATTATTATGGTTTGAACTCATTCTTCCATGGTAAGTTTTCAACAATCTATAAATTATCTTAAAATATTTTATATAGTTTCATTATAAGAATTAACATATGATTAAATCTACAGAAAAAGTAAAAACGTTTCTCTTATATCCTTAATTAAGAATATTAAAATCCTTATAATTCATATAGACTTCTATCAGACTTGTCACGACCCAAATCCGGTCGTGATGGCGCCCAACAATCAAGCTAGGCCAGCCGGACCAACAATTTAATTATCACAAAATACTAGTCCCCAATTGGACAACCCAAGAAGAATATATGAGTTTAAGAACTCCAATAATAATAATACTGAACAAAAATACTGACACTCCCAAAGATCCGGAGTCACAAGTCTAGAGCCTCTAACAAACCCAATAGGAATAGAGAGTACTATATAGAAATACTCAAGTCCGAATTCAAAATACAAAATAACAAGCTGGAAAGGAGAGGAGAAGCTAGGTTCGCGAACGTAGGCGGCTACCTCCAGCAACTCGATGTGACACCGCAACCGCTGGAATTTCCCGTCTACCGCTCCTGAGTACCCGAGTCCGCACACAAAAGGTGCGGGGAGTAGAGGTGAGTACTAGGTACTCGGTGAGTAACAAATATATATAAGTAGGTGAGAGTAAGAAATCCACAAAATACCACAATATGAAGCTACACTACGGTCCGAATCTCCTACGAACTAGCAGCAACAATACAATACAGCTACTACAGAGTAATTCAACAAATACGGATGCAATGCAATGCACATAACCGCTATGGCGTGTAGCCCGATCCAATTTAACGTCGACGGCGCTCACTAGGGGTGTGTACGGACTCCGGAGGGGCTCCTACAGCCCAAGCGCAATACTGCTGCGGCGTACAGCCCGATCCTCATATCAACCACTGCGGCGGCGTGCAGCCCGATCCCATGCTCAGTCCACAATAAGCAATTAAGTCACAAAACAGTTCATTTTTCTTAATTCCAGTTTCCAATTCATAATTTATGAAAAATATTTTAACTTTTATTTAATTTGCAAAAGCCGGTGACTTAGCATTTCAATACTGTGATTTCAATTTCCAGGACTGAGATCAGTGATTAAGCAAATATAGCTATCACATAAATACTATCCCCTAGGGATACTACAGGTCGGCATAAGGCCCCAAACAAGGCTTACAACCCACAAATATGTCAAACACAGTGTATTTCTCTCACTAATAGCATTTTTATCCATATCCGGGATGGACCAAGTCTCAATCCCCAGTCACAATCAATTTCGCACCTACCACGGTGTGCGAGCCACGCCCTACAAGCGTCACAATGTCCTAAGTCGGGGTTTCGAACCCTCAGGCTACCATATACACAAACTACTCACCTCTATCCGGTCGTAGACTCGTCCGCGACGCCTTTTCCTTTGAAATTCGTTGTCTTGTGTGTAGAATCTAGTCAAATAACAATAATTATATCAAATACGGGTCAAAAAATTATAACCCACTTCAATTTACATGAAATTCGCATAAATACACTAAGTTGGTAAAACCCGACCCCGGGCCCCACTGCTCGGAAAATTCCGAAATTAGTACCAACGCGATCCTTATCTCGCCACGAGTCCGTGCATATAAAATTTATCGAAATCGGAGTTCAAATGGCCCTCCTAATCCAAAATTCCCGTTTTCAATATTTAGGCTACATTTCTTCAAGATTTCAACCCAATTTCATGAAGATTGATATTAATTCTACCATAAAATTATGTTTTTGAGTCAAGAATCTTACCTCCGATGTTTACCCGGTGAAATCCCCTCTTGAAGCTCTCCAAAATCATCCAAACGAAATGAAATCAATGAAAGAAATAACCCAATTTCGTGTAATAAAGAATCTGTCTGTGCTTCGTCGGGTTGTACCCTGCTGCGCTGTACAAGTTGTACATCCTATAGCTCCAGCAGTCATTTTCCATCGATCATAACTTCTAGCACAGATGTCCAAATTACGATTTCTTTAGCTTTCGGGAAACTAGACACGATGTTCTACAACTTTCATGTTTTGCACTTTTTGTGATTCCTTATAGATTACAAGATATCAGCTCTCAAAGTAGCCGACAATTGCTGAAAATCTGCTGCAATTAGTGCAGCAATCACCTGCCCACTTTGGCTCTAAATGGTCCGTTTGGACCCCCGAATTCATCCCGAGACCCCCGGGACCCCAACGAAAACCACCAATATATTCCAAAACATGATACGAACTTGTTCCAATCATAAAAACACCACACTAAACATCAAAATCTCCATTTACTCACGGATTCCAAGCCTAAGTTTCTTCAAAACTTTCAAAACTAACATTCAATCCAAAACCCGATCAAACGATGTCCGAATGACCTAAAAATTTGCAGACATATCCAAAATCACATAACGAAGCTACAGAAATTGTCGGAATTCCATTCTGACCCCCGGATCAAAATATCACCTACCATCCGATTTCGCCAAAATTCAACCTTCGCCAATTCAAGCCTAAAACTACACCGGACCTCCGAATTCAATTCCGATTGTTCTCCTAAGTCATAAATGATCCCCCGGAACTAGTCGAATCATCAGAATCCGGTTCCGAGCACTCTAACTCAATAGTCAACTCTTGGTTGACTTTTCATATTCAAGCTTTCTTCAAACATGCTATTTGTTTCATTTTCAATCCAAATCACTCCTAACTCACCCAATATACTCTAATACTGTTATAAAAGCATAAGATATGTAATTGCAAGGTAACGGGGTGGTAATTTCCGTAACGACGGGCCGGGTCGTTACATTCTCCCCAACTTAAACAAACGCTCGTCCGCGAGCGGGTTAAGAAACATACCTAGAGCATCAAACAAGTGTGGATATCTGCTCCACATTTCCTGCTCGGTCTCCCAAGTTGCTTCCTCCACGGGACGACCTCTCCACTGCACTTTTACTGAAGCTATATCCTTAGATCTCAGCTTACGAACCTGTCGACCCAAAATGGCTATTGGTTCCACATCATAAGTCAAATCCTCATCTAGCTGTATCGTGCCGAAGTCCAACACATGAGACGGGTCTCCGACATACTTCCGGAGCATAGATACATGGAACACCGGGTGAACTCCCGACAAACCGGGTGGCAAAGCAAGCATATAAGCCACCTCCCCAACTTTCCTAAGCACCTCAAAAGGTCCAATAAACCTTGGGCTCAACTTCCCTTTCTTTCCAAACCTCATAACACCCTTCATAGGCGAAACCTTCGGCAACACCTTCTCACCTACTGAATAAGACACATCTCGGACCTTCCGGTCCGCATAACTCTTCTGACGCGATTGAGCTGTGCGAAGTCTCTCCTGAATCACCTTCACCTTATCTAAGGCATCTTGGACTAACTCTGTCCCTAACAACCTAGCCTCGCCGGGCTCGAACCAACCGACCGGAGACCTACACCGTCTCCCATATAAAGCTTCATACGGTGCCATCTGAATGCTAGACTAATAGCTATTATTATAAGCAAACTCCGCAAGAGGCAAATAATCAGCCTATGAACCACCGAAATCAATGACACAAGCACGCAACATATCCTCTAATATCTGAATAGTACGCTCAGACTGCCCATCCGTCTGTGGATGAAATGTTGTGCTCAGCTCTACCTGTGAACCCAACTCTCGCTGAAATGTCCTCCAGAACTGAGAAGTGAACTGGGTACCTCTGTCCGATATAATAGAAATAGGAACTCCATGCAATCTCACTATCTCACGGATGAATATCTCTGCCAACCGCTTTGAGGTATAGGTAGTACACACTGGGATGAAGTGAGCTGACTTGGTCAACCTATCCACCACCACCCAAACTGAATCAAACTTCCTCGCTGTCCGAGGGAGTCCACTAACAAAGTCCATAGTAATCCTTTCCCACTTCCACTCAGGAATATCAATACGCTAATACACCACCAGGTCTCTGATGCTCATACTTGACCTGCTGACAGTTTAAACACCGAGTCACATGGTTCACAATATCCTTCTTCATCTTTCTCCACCAGAAATGTTGCTTCAAATCCTGATACATCTTCGGGGCTCCTGGATGGATTAGAATACCGCGAGCTGTGGGCCTCCTCCAATATCAATTCACGAAGGCCATCAACATTGGACACACATATCCGGCCCTGCATCCGCAATACACTATCACTATCAATAGTGACATCTCTGGCATCATCATGCTGAACTCTGTCCTTAAGGACAAGTAAGTGTGGATCATCATACCGGCGCTCTCGAATATGATCATATAAAGAAGAACGAGCTACTACACAAGCCATCACCCGACTAGGCTCAGAAATATCCAGCCTTACCATCTGATTAGCTAACGCCTGAACATCAACTGCAAGGGGTCTCTCCCCAACTGGAATATACACCAAACTGCCCATACTAATAGCCTTCTGGCTCAATGCATCAGCCACTACATTGGCTTTCCGGGATGGTACAAGATAGTAATATCATAGTCTTTAAGTAATTCGAGCCATCTCCGCTGCCACAAATTTAGATCTTTCTTCTTAAACAAATGCTGAAGGTTGCGGTGGTCTGTATATACATCACAAGATACACCATATAGGTAATGCCTCCAAATCTTCAAGGCATGAACAATAGCAGCTAACTCCAAATCATGAACAGGGTAGTTCTTCTCGTGGGGCTTTAGCCGACGAGAAGCATATGCAATAACTCTACCCTCTTGCATCAACACACAACCGAGTCCAACTCTAGAAGCATCACAATACACCGTATATGACCATGAGGCCGATGGTAACACAAGTACTAGAGCCGTGGTCAAAGCCTCCTTGAGCTTCTGAAAACTCTCCTCACATTCATCAGACCACACAAATGGGGCATTCTTCTGTGTCAGCTTAGTCAACGGTGAAGCAATAGATGAGAAATCCTGAACAAACCGGCGATAATAGCCTGCCAAGCCAAGAAAACTCCGAATCTCTGTAGCTGAGGAAGGTCTGGGCCAATTCTGCACTGCCTCAACCTTCTGAGGATCAACCCGAATACCATCACTGGACACTATATGTCCCAGAAAATCGATAGTATCAAGCCCGAACTCACACTTGGTGAATTTCGCATAGAGCTTCTCTTTTCTCAACCTCTGCAATACCACCCTCAAATGCTGTGCATGCTCCTCCTGGCTGCGTGAATACACCAGAATATCATCAATAAACACAATCACAAAAGAATCAAGGTACAGCCGAAATACACTATTCATCAAGTGCATGAATGCAGCTGGGGCATTAGTCAACCCGAAAGACATCACCAGGAACTCGTAGTGCCCATATCGCGTCCTAAACGCTGTCTTCATAATATCTGAGTCCCTGATCTTCAACTGATGATAGCCCGATCGAAGGTCAATCTTAGAAAATACACTAGCTCCTTGGAGCTGATCAAATAGGTCCTCAATACGAGGCAATGGGTATTTATTCTTCACTGTTACCTTGTTTAGCTGCCTGTAATCAATGCACATTCTCATTGTGCCATCTTTCTTCTTCACGAATAACACCGGTGCACCCCAAGGTGACACACTCGGACAAATGAAACCCTTATCTAATAGCTCTTGAAGCTGTTCTTTCAATTCTTTTAACTCCGCTGGTGCCATGCGATAGGGAGGAATAGAAATGGGCTGAGTGCCCGGCACCAAGTCAATACCAAAGTCAATATCTCTGTCAGGCGGCATGCCTGGTAGGTCTGCTGGGAATACATCCGGAAACTCCCTCACAATGGGGACCGAATCAAGACTGGGTGTCTCGGCCTCAACATTTCTAATGAAGGCCAAATAAGATAAACAACCCTTGCCAATCATTCGTTGGGCCTTTATATAAGAAATCACCCTGTCGGACACATAATCAGTCAAGCCACGCCACTCGATCCTCGGATTACCCGGAATAGCTAGTGTGACTGTCTTGGCATGACAGTCCAGAATCGCATGGTAAGGAGATAGCCAATCCATGCCTAGAATTACATCGAAATCTACCATGCCCAGTAGTAATAAATCAACTCGGGTCTCCGGACCCCCAATAGTAATAATACAGGATCGATATACCTGATCCACAATAACAGTATCCCCCACTGGGGTAGACACACGTACGGGCAAGGCAAGAATACCACGGGTCATACCCAAATGATGTGCAAAATAAGTAGAGACATAAGAATAGGTGGATCCGGGATCAAATAAGACAGAAGCATCCCCGTGGCGCTGAGATAATACCTAAAATGACTGCATCTGATGCACTAGCATCCCTCCTATCCAGAAGAGCATAAAAATGAGCCTAACCTCTGCCAGTACGATCCTCACCCCTAGGGCGACCTCTGGCTACCTTGCTACCACTCCTAGCTGACTGTGCTGGTGCCGAAGAAGCAAGAGCAGAAGACGAGGGCTGGTCCCTCTGTTGAGACCGCTTACGAAGCAACTGGGGACACTCCCTCCTGATATGGCCAAACTCACGACACTCAAAGCAACGGCCCGCAGTGCAAAGCATACGCTGACAGTTATCTAGAAAACTCTAGGTGTCCTCGCCCTCAGCACCACTGAATGCCGGAGGCTGTAGCCTCTCAAACCTTTCCAAACGACGCTGCTCAACGTCAAGCATAGCTGGAACCACATAAGATGAGGCTGGTGCAACAAGTGCAGCTGGATGGGCTGGAGCTGCCCCAGAGGCCTGTAAACCCTGAACTGCCGGCTCGGGTGTGTGAGCCACGGGGTCTGATTCCCTCCCCCTGCCTGTGAAGAATCCGCTGAAGTAGAGGCTGCAACCACCTGAGCTAAGCCAGTGCATACCGATAGAATCTTGGCCAAAGTCTCCTCAAGACCCGGTATCTCAATAGAGACTGTCAGTGCTTGAACCTCAGCTGCTGGGTTGCCTGCAGCTGGAACCTGGTCCTGAGCCTGGGCCACTGGTGCAGGAATCTGACCCTGAGTCTGGTCAGCTGGTGGGTCAGCAGGTGCTGGTACTGCTGCCCTACCTCTACCACGACCACGGCCTCTGGGTGCCAATGGTGGTCGTTCGCCACGTCCGTTAGTTCGTGTTCTCGCCATCTGCGAGAGAATAAAATATGGAAACATTTAATTTCATGATAACACAAATCGCACAATATGAATCCAAGAAAATGAGGTTTTTCCTAAAGTTTTTGTAGCCCTCCGAAGATAGATACGGACGTCTACGTACCGATCTGCGAAAGCCTACTAAACCGGCTCATGACTCGCGAGTCCTAGTAAACCTAGGCTTTGATACCAACTTGTCACGACCCAAATCCGGTCGTGATGGCGCCCAACAATCAAGCTAGGCCAGCCAGACCAACAATTTAATTATCACAAAATACCGGTCCCCAAATGGACAACCCAAGAAGAATATATGAGTTTAAGAACTCCAATAATAATAATACTGAACAAAAGTACTGACACTCCCAAAGATCCGGAGTCACAAGTCTAGAGCCTCTAACAAACCCAACTGGAATAGAGAGTACTATATAGAAATACTCAAGTCTGAATTCAAAATACAAAATAACAACTGGAAAGGAGAGGAGAAGCTAGGTTCTGCGAACGTAGGCAGCTACCTCAGCAACTCGATGTGACACTGCAACCGCTGGAATTTGCCTGTCTACTGCTCCTGTGTACCTGAGTCTGCACACAAAAGGTGCAGGGAGTAGGGGTGAGTACTAAGTACTCAGTGAGTAACAAATATATATAAGTAGCTGAGAGTAAGAAATCCACAAAATACCACAATATGAAGCTACACTACAGTCCGAATCTTCTACGAACTAGCAGCAACAATACAATACAGCTACTACAGAGTAATTCAACAAATACGGATGCAATGCAATGCACATAACCGCTATGGCGTGTAGCCCGATCCAATTTAACGTCGACGGCGCTCACCTGGGGGTGTGTACAGACTCCGGAGGGGCTCCTACAGCCCAAGCGCAATACTGCTGCGGCGTGCAGCCCGATCCTCATATCAACCACTGCGGCGTGCAGCCCGATCCCATGCTCAGTCCACAATAAGCAATTAAGTCACAAAACAGTTCATTTTTCTTAATTCCAGTTTCCAATTCATAATTTATGAAAAATACTTTAACTTTTATTTAATTTGCAAAAGCCGGTGACTTAGCATTTCAATACCGTGATTTCAATTTCCAGGACTGAGATCAGTGATTAAGCAAATATAGCTATCACATAAATACTATCCCCTAGGGATACTACAGGTCGGCACAAGGCCCCAAACAAGGCTTACAACCCATAAATATGGCAAACACAGTGTATTTCTATCACTAATAGCATTTTTGTCCATATCCGGGATGGACCAAGTCTCAATCCCCAGTCACAATCAATTCCGCACCTGCCACGGTGTGCGAGCCACGTCCTACAAGCGTCACAATGTGCTAAGTCGGGGTTTCAAACCCTCAGGCTACCATATACACAAACTACTCACCTCTATCCGGTCGTAGACTCGTCCGCGATGCCTTTTCCTTTGAAATTCGCTGTCTCGTGTGTAGAATCTAGTCAAATAACAATAATTATATCAAATACGGGTCAAAGAATCATAACCCACTTCAATTTACATGAAATTCGCATAAATACACTAAGTTGGTAAAACCCGACCCCGGGCCCCACTGCTCGGAAAATTCCGAAATTAGTACCAACGCGATCCTTATCTCGCCACGAGTCCGTGCATATAAAATTTATCGAAATCGGAGTTCAAATGGCCCTCCAAATCCAAAATTCCCGTTTTCAATATTTAGGCCACATTTCTTCAAGATTTCAACCCAATTTCATGAAGATTGATGTTAATTCTACCATAAAATTATGTTTTTGAGTCAAGAATCTTACCTCCGATGTTTACCCGGTGAAATCCCCTCTTGAAGCTCTTCAAAATCATCCAAACGAAATGAAATCAATGAAAGAAATAACCCAATTTCGTGTAATAAAGAATCTGTCTGTGCTTCGTCGGGTTGTACCCTGCTGCGCTGTACAAGTTGTACATCCTATAGCTCCAGCAGTTATTTTTCGTCGATCATAACTTCTAGTACAGATGTCCAAATTACGAGTTCTTTAGCTTTCTGGAAACTAGACACGATGTTTTACAACTTTCATGTTTTGCACTTTTTGTGAGTTCTTATAGATTACAAGATATCAGCTCTCAAAGTAGCCGAAAATTGCTGAAAATCTGCTGCAATTAGTGCAGCAATCAGCTGCTCACTTTGGCTCTAAATGGTCCGTTTGGACCCCCGAATTCATCCCGAGACCCCCGGGACCCCAACGAAAACCACCAACATATTCCAAAACATGATACGAACTTGTTCCAATCATAAAAACACCACAATAAACATCAAAATCTCCATTTACTTACGGATTCAAGCCTAAGTTTCTTCAAAACTTTCAAAACTAACATTCAATCCAAAACCCGATCAAACGATGTTCGAATGACCTGAAAATTTGCAGACATATCCAAAATCACATAACGAAGCTACAGAAATTGTCGGAATTCCATTCCGACCCCGGATCAAAATATCACCTACCATCCGGATTTCGCCAAAATTCAACCTTCGCCAATTCAAGCCTAAAACTACACCGGACCTCCGAATTCAATTCCGATTGTTCTCCTAAGTCATAAATGATCCCCCGGAACTAGTCGAATCATCAGAATCCGGTTCCGAGCACTCTAACTCAATAGTCAACTCTTGGTTGACTTTTCATATTCAAGCTTTCTTCAAACATGCTATTTGTTTCATTTTCAATCCAAAACACTCCTAACTCACCCGATATACTCTAATACTGTTATAAAAGCATAAGATATGTAATTACAAGGTAACGGGGTGGTAATTCCCGTAACGACGGGCCGGGTCGTTACACAGATATTTATTAACTTATCATCAGTAACATCCTTTTAATCGAATTTTAATAAAATATAATTTGAACTACTATATTTAAGTACTACAATTTATATCGTGTTAATATTTGTTTAGTGTAGTTACTTCTCTTTGTTTGAAGTAGTAAATTGCCTCTTTACGAATACAAGTCCCCTTAGAAGTTCTCTTTGTTGACTGTACTAAAAATTTCTCTTGATTTTGTTGTATACGAGACATAAAGTAAAAACATAATTTTTTTTAACTTTTCTCGTATTGTAAAGAATGATGCTGTTCATTTTAACTTTTATCAGGTAATTGATTGTTTCCACTGTTGAAACATTTGCTAGACCAAATTGGATGTATTCAAAATTAGTTTACAAAATTGGTAAGTTTTTTATTGTATAAAATTGTTAATATAAAGTACACATGTACCTTTTATGTATTATCTTGTTAAAAATTCAAATATAGTGGAAAAGTAATACCATTCAGTCATTTTACAATTTGATGTTATATTGACATTAATGTTAAAATGAGTATTATAGCACATAGTCTTTTTATGTTAATAATTGAAGCAACTTAAGCGGGTTATAATTTGTAGTTTGTAAATTATTAAATGGAATTACATTGTGATCCCCAATATCATTATTTACTGTTATTAAATGGATATAATAATGATCGATTTATTTATCAAGTATACATTAATTGAGCACCAACAGATAACAATTTTAAGATTACAATGTTGGGCCTGTATACGGGCCTTTCCTCATCTAGTTATAATATAACCGGCTTATATTAATTCAACATATTTTAACCTGTGAAATGTACGTGAGTCAACTCACCCATTTGATATATAGCCCTCGTTACTTGCTTGCGATTTTGCCTTTTGGAGCTTCATCACTAAGGTGGTAAAGTAACATCCAAACATGGTTTTCAGATAGGATGTTGAAAGGAATATAAGATTTAATTTACTCTTTTTTCTGGTGGAAGCTATTGTATGAGTCATAATTCGACCTTATAATAATCAAGTCAACTAATCGTCCCCCTCGACCTAAGTTTATGCAACGAGCGGCGAGGCCGCCCTCGACTAGGGCAAACATCGCAAGTTGCAAGGACGCCCTTGACCAAGAAACACTGCTCGCATCCGCCCAGAAGTTTTGGGCGAGATCGACACTTTCCGGGTACGCCCGAAATAATATCCTGACACAGACCCAATCTCCAAGAAAGTCAACCGGCACAAAAAGATCTATAAATACCAAGACATTCATGAAAAAGGGGGTTCCACTCTCTCCCCATGGGGGCTCTAAGAAATAAAGAGTACAAGGCAGAGTGAGAACCAATACCAAAAAGAGAGAATAATGGCAGATCTGTGAATACATGATTGTAAGGATCTGAACCTCTTCATGGAGAGGCGGATTAACTCATTATCATGAATAAAGATCGCAAAATACCTTTTGTTATCTCTATATATGTTCCCATTCTCTTTTCCTTTACTGAATTTCAGATGTGCTACGACCTGCTATGATTGACCCTTTATTTTTTATAATTATTTTGAGTTCATAAATGCTTGTAAACATAATGAGCCAAACAATTTGGCGCCGTTTGTGGGGATTTCATAGAAGGGCTGCGTAGCCTCCCCTGAAGTCAGAAGCAAAAGAAAAACAAGGAACAAAGGGCGGAAAACCCAACGAGAGCTAGCCCGATTCATCGCAATAAAACTCGGGCTATGAGCCCTCGACTCAAAAGAATCAACAACGTTCAACTTGAACTGGGAATCAAGCCATGAGCCTTCGCCAATTAAAATATTCAACGACAGTTGAAGTAAAACTCGGGCTATGAGCCCTCGACTCAAAAGAATCAACAACGTTCAACTACGGTTGAACTGGGACTCAGGCCATGAGCCTCCGCCAATTAAAATATTCAACGATAGTTGAAGTAAAACTCGGGCTATGAGCCCTCAACTCAAAAGAATCAACAACGTTCAACTACGGTTGAACTGGGACCCAGGCCATGAGCCTTCACCAATTAAAATATTCAACGACATATGAAGTAAAACTCGAGCTATGAGCCCTCGACTCAAAAAAATCAACAACGTTCAACTACGGTTGAACTGGGACTGTCACACCTTCTTTTTACGCTAACCAGCGAAGGCGCGAGGGAGTTTTTCCAACTAAAGGACAATCGAAACGGGATTTATTTAATTAATTCAGAGTCGCCACTTGGGAGATCTTGTCACGACCCCAATCCCAGTCGTGATGGCGCCCAACACAACTGCTAGGCAAGCCCGGCCATTTACACTCTTCATCCCGAGCATGAAGCTCAAATCAATAACCTGAATATTATTATCAACAATAAAACTAAACTGAATAATCACCCAAAGATCTAGGGTCACGAGTCTAGAGCCTCTAAACATGATCGGATAACAATATCTAAACCAAATACTCAAGTCTGAATAATGTATATACAAAGGAAAACTGGAATAAGAAGAGAAGCCAGGTCCTGCGAACGCCAGAAGCTACCTCAGCAACTCGGATAAATACTGATAAAAGCTGGAGTGCTCGTATATCCCTCCTATGTATCTGAATCTGCACACAAAGGTGCAGGGTGTAGGGGTGAGTACTAAGTACTCAGTGAGTAATAAATATATACAAGTAGCTGAAAGCAAGAAATCCAAAAAATACCACAAAATAAAGCTAAACTATAGTCTGATTCCTCCTATGAACTAGCAACAACAATAGTACATTACCACTATCATAGATAATCCACAAACAAAGAATGCAATGCAATGCACATAACCGCTACGGCGTGTAGCCCGATCCATTTAACGTCGACGGCACTCACTAGGGGTGTGTACAGACTCCGGAGGGGCTCCTACAGCCCAAGCGCAATACCGCTGCGGCGTGCAGTCCGATCCTCATATCTTATCAACCGCTGCGGCGTGCAGCCCGATCCTCATATCAACCGCTGCGGCGTGCAGCCCGATCCATGCTCAGTCCACAACATGCATATGAGTCACACAACAGCTCAACTTATTTATTTCCAGGTTCCAATTCATTTAATTATGAAAAGAGTTTAATGCTTATTTAATTTTCCAAAATAGATGACTTAGCATTTCAATACGGTGCTTTCAAACCAGGACTGAGATCAATAATTAAGCAATTAGAGCTATCACATATATAACTATCACTTAGGGATACTACAGGTCGGCACAAGGCCCCAAACATGGCTTACAGCCCACAAAATATATCTAACACAATGTGCGTTTCAACCGCATATAGCATATTATTCACATCCGGGATGACTAAGTTTCAATCCCCAGTCACAATCAATCCCGCACCTGCCACGGGGTGCGAGCCACGCCCTACCAGCGTCACAATGTGCTAAGCCGGGGTTTCAAACCCTCAGGCTACCCTATACACTAACTACTCACCTCTAGCTGGTCGAAGACTCGTCCGCGATGCCTTTTCCTTTTGAATTTGCCGCCTCGTGCGTAAAATCTAGTCAAACCACAACAATTATATCAAATACGGGTCAAAGAAATATAACCCAATTCAATTTACCCGAAATACGCCCAAATGCACTAAGTTGGTAAAACCCGACCCCGGGCCCGCTGCTCGAAAAATTTTGAAATTAGTACCAACGCGATCCCCGTCTCGTCACGAGTCCGTGCACATAAAATTTATTGAAATCGGAGTTCGAATGTCCTTTCAAAAGTCAAATTTTCGTTTTCAATACCTAGGTCATAATTCTTCACAGTTTCTACCCAAATTCATAAAGATTGATGTTAATTCTACCATAAAATTGTGTTTTTGAGTCAAGAAACTTACCTCCGATGAGTACCCGATGAATTCCCAGTATTTTCCCATGAGTTTCTCTCTCTAGGGCTCAAATTTGTGTTTTTGTGAATAGACCCGCGAACATCTAAGCCACGTCTGAACCAGAAAGCCATTTTTTTTGCAGTCACTCTATTACTTTCTCTGTTATGAATTTTGGACTGAAAATCGTCCCAAGCTCTCACTCTCATTTCTTTCGTCCATAGTTCTTAGCAATTCTCAAGATAGGAATTGGAGTTGGTGTATGGCTCGATTATGGTGAAAGAGAATGGTGGGCGGCTACTTTGTCGCTGGATTTGGGTCGGTGCGTATCTGTAGAGTTTGACATTACTCTCATTGCTATGTGTCCATTATTCTAGGTAGATATGATTATTTTCTGTCGTATTGGGAGTAATTGATAATTATTAACATACACACATATGACTCTATTAACATTAGAAAACTGCATTATTTAAGACTTATGATTTACCGTATTAGTTACTTACCATTTGGGTAATTACTAAGATATTCAGCTATAAATTATATTGTGGATTATACCTTATTTCACATATGGTACCTTCGGATTGTCATTCTTCATTTGCATTTGATCTAAAACCCGACCTAAATACCTCCGAATGACTTGAAACTTTGCACGAATATCCAAAATAACCTAGTCGAGCTACTGCAACTCTGAAAACTCCATTCTGACCCTCGAATGAAAATCTCACCTACCATACGGAATTCGCCAAAATTCAACATTAGCCAATTCAAGCCTAAAACTACAACGGGCCTCCGAAATCGATTCTTATTGCTCTCCTAAGTCATACATGATCCCCCAAAACTAGTCGAATCATTAGAATTCAATTCCGAGCTGTCTAACTCATCGGTCAACCTTCGGTTGACTTTTCCAACGTATTTTTCTCATAAAGAGGTTTATAGCCTCATTTTTATCTAAATTTCTTCCGATTTGCTTCTAACTTTTCGAACACATATAAATTAGCATTTTGAGGTATTAAATAAAGAAAACGGGGCGGTAACTCCTGTAACGACGGGTCGGGTCGTTACATTCTCCCCAACTTAAACAAATACTCGTCCTTGAGCGTACCCAGAGTTGTACTGGAAACAATTCAATAGTTGTATGACCTTACCAAGCATGTATGCGAGGTGGTACCACGTCACCCTCTCTATCATAGGTCTGATAACACAATATAGCTGAACTTTCACAGTCCATCTGGACCATAGACCACATTGCACTTTACGAAATCATATACCAAATCCGACTCCCACGTCTATACTCAGAATACACCCGAACCAATTGTAATAGCCCATACTCGCCACTCCGGGTGAGATCTTATGGTGTACCAAACAACCCAATCACTCGAAGCGATGGCCTCTAATCACAACAATTTCCCATAATAACCAAATACTAACTGAAAAACCTTTTTCATTAGCTAAAGTCTTATTCCAACACCTCCATACCCTGCCCACGGCAGCTGAAACATGCGATATAGCGAATCAATTTCTCATGTCATCTATTCATGATTCCTTTTCCATTTTAACTAATACCACAATAAATTTTGGAGCCAAGCCTCGATATTACCTTTCTAACCAGCTTAAACCATATATGCCCGCACTCATTAACGGCTCTAACGATCATTTCAATTACAACACACTGCACTGGTGATATGACACCTCCACACCGGCCTAAGCCACGACGAGCACAACACAGACTCAAATAGGAAACGACTGAACATACTCAACTCATGACAACTAACTCAAACCCAAGAGATGTAATTAAAATTCCTCAGTACCATCATAACATAGGACTGAGATCCCGTCTCACATTACAGAAATGGAGTACCTGAACTCTCCTCGAAAGGTCATAACATCATTTGGCATTGCCACAACTTATGATTCATCCAAACACTATTACCCATGAAGCACCTCAAGTCATCTCACCATGCTCAAAACAGTCAGCCACGCACAGATCTAGGTCTGAACTCAAGCAATCAATCTCACCCACGGTGAAACAATTAATATACGCCATCAAATCTTGTAAAGACACAACCGATGTGCCATTTGCCGAGCGACACCCAACACCAACTTTCCTAAGAGACTAGGAAGTATTGTACACAAGGTAGCGTATAGAAAAGCTACTCTCCAAATCACACGGTTGCAGCGTGCAACCTGCTCAAAATAACCTATCTGTGGCGGCGTGCCACCCGATCTAGATACCATACTGTGGCGGCGTGCCACCCGATCCAAATAACTCGTGGTGGTGTGCCACCCGATCCATGCATAAATCTCGCAAAAAGAAATGCACACCGAGTCAAATTGCTCATTACAACAAACATATATATAGCCTCATGCTCGGCCACATGAAACGCATCCAACAACGTTCCTCAATACCGGCACTGAATCAATGGTAGAGACCTCTACACTGATATCCGCCACGAAGAACCAACTGACAAAGCATTACCTACCAGCCGCCCGCTGGTCCCGGGTACAACTACCCTGCTAGAGCATACTATGATGCACTCTGCTATGCGATTTGTGCCATTTCCAACATAGTCCATATCACATTAGTCTAGACGGCCTGACCTATGACAACCAATCTGAAATAAAGCATCATAACCCAAATTCATCATATCAAGCTAAGAGAGAGCCACTAGGGCTTCCAATTTTCGATAATCGCTAAACGGTGTCGATACACACGATATACAACCACTGCATAGGCGGATTGCGAGAACTTCTAGTCTCCATCACCTATACAACACATGAATTACTATGCCTAATTCCACACTCCACTGTATGAATACATAACACACATCAAGCATCCATTCATACCACAAAAGTCATTCAAAAATTTCCCTATGCCATCAACAACTCATCCATCACAGTCGATCCAACACGAGAATACCACCCTACCACTAGATATTATCAATTTACAGTACCTTGCCCATTTTTGACCATATATCCTGTCAAATCACTAAAATAGCAGTATCATTTTTCCTTAATCACCAGAAAGATCGATTCTTAGATCACCTGTAGCTGCCCACGCTGCTCAATAATTTTTAATGACTTCCCATAAATTATGAATTGATCTCAAAGCCTTGAACATGCCATTATCAACTTCCCATGACACATCGTATATACCATACCACACTGAGATAACATGGAAACTTCTATCCCTTTCCTACACCGCAAACATCGACGCACTCTACTAGTCAAGGACCTTCATGATCCCATATAGAAGAAAAGTCATTACACATCCCATGCCTCGCATACCGACACAATATACTCACTTTCAAACCACTGTAGAACACATCACAAACTCTTTCTCCCAATTCATTGCATAAGTTTAACTGTCAGGACTGAGTCCCTCTACCCACATTGAGCTACGAACTGCCAGCACTCAAGATCTTGGTTGCACCATAGCTGCAAGACTCATTACTTCGAACACATACCAGGAGTTAATCATATCCTTTTCATACTGTTCCAGTTTACTATCATATTTAATTTAATATTCTCTTTTACTGAAGGATCACAATACCTCAACTCAGGTTACCACACGAGACTCATACACAAGACTACACGGTCTAAGGCTCACAGGCCACTGAATACTCTCTCAAATGTTTCCCAGAGTACCACCTTCTACAATACTTTATTTTGATGAACTTCCTGCGATTTTGAATTCGTATCATTACCTTACAATACAGATAAATAGAATCTCATCATTCACATAACATAACACAAGTCTTGATCTCTTCTAACGAAACCACCGCCTTTAGCCATATACACAATCTTAATACACCTGACTATTACAAGCAAAAATCTTGAACACCGCAAAACCATTCTCGGGCGTCATTCACCCTTATTCAGCTATAATTCAACTATCTTACTGAACAGAACCACTCGTGCCTTGTCAGAACTCTGACATCAGCAGAACATGATTACATACAGATGCACTTAGCTATCTTTCTTTTCTATACATCGAACAGTAGTTCAAATCATCCTAGGATTTCTTCGCATCCACGAAGCACTATAACCCTTTTATCAGAATTTTCCCAACATACTTAGGGACAGAACCAACATAGCACACAACAATGCAATCAGTTAGTCAATAACAACCTCCCCAACTTGGCTCGGAGCCATACATCAAAACACTTTTAGCCACCTATGTCATTCTTACTCAAACGATGCCACAATGTTATCGTGAGATTAAACTCAAGTCATTTAAGCCTACTTTCCAGGTGACAGAAATATTTTTTCTAAGTCCCAAATTTTTTCAAAACTTTCGGCAGAGTTTCCTTTGTAAATTGGCTTATCCACCTGCTAGAGAATCACCAAACCATTCTAACAATACATCCACAACTCAACAAGACATCACAATGTATTTCAACAACATTAAATCTCAATACTATACGAATCATATTATCACAATTTATACTTGAACCTGCGCTACACCTGCTTGCATCATAACACATATCAAATACCCTTCAATTACACATCCGAATCCACCCACCTACTTTGCATCAATCTAGTATTTCAGTACAACACCTTCCACCAGGATATACATAGCATAATCACTTTAGACTTCCTGAGTCTAAACTCGTTTTACTACACGTAAGGCACTTTACCTTCCAACTAAGAGATATGATAAATATTCACCACGCCCATAGCTCGCGGCTACACAACAGATTACAATAAGGATCTAACACATGACAGCTCGTACATTATTAAGCTGCCATTTCCATAGTTAGGAACAATACCGATCACACGATATTTCATAATACTAGTTTGTAAAATCAGCACTTTGGTGCTCATGTCATTGACAAAGATCTGGCCTCAAGTCCTCCCGACTGGCCCAACATGAACTCGCAGGGATTATATCTCGCCGCTCGACCAGGGAATCACAAGCCATCAAGGCAATTATATTACTAAGCGCTCGAAGCCTACACAGACGTGTGGAAGGAATTTCAAAAATTATATCTCAAACTGAATCAAGTACGCACGATAAGAATTCCAAGAAATGTGAAGTTTTTCCTAAAGGTTAGCAGCCTCCCGAGGATAAGTACAGGCGTCCCCGTACCGATCCACAAGACTCTACCAACCGGCTCAAGACTCGTGAGGCCTAGTAACCTAGGCTCTGATACCAACTTGTCACGACCCCAAACTCGATCGTGATGGCGCCCAGCACACTGCTAGGCCAGCCCGACCATTTACACTCTTATCCCGAGCATGAAGCTCAAATCAATTACCTGAATATTATTATCAACAATAAAGCCAAACTGAATAATCACCCAAAGATCTAGGGTCACGAGTCTAGAGCCTCTAAACATGATCGGATAATAATATCTAAACCAAATACTCAAGTCCGAATAATGTATATACAAAGGAAAACCGGAATAAGAAGAGAAGCCAGGTCCTGCGAACGCCAGCAGCTACCTCAACAACTCGGATAAATACTGATAAAAGCTAGAGTGCTCGTCTATCCCTCCTGTATACCTGAATCTGTACACAAAGGTGCATGGAGTAGGGGTGAGTACTAAGTACTCAGTGAGTAATAAATATATACAAGTAGCTGAAAGCAAGAAATCCACAAAATACCACAAAATGAAGCTAAACTACAGTCAGATTCCTCCTACGAACTAGCAACAACAACAATACATTACCACTATCACGGATAATCCACAGACAAAGAAAGCAATGCAATGCACATAACCGCTACGGCGTGTAGCCCGATCCATTTAACGTCGACGGCACTCACTAGGGGTGTGTACAGACTCTGGAGGGGCTCCTACAGCCTAAGCGCAATACCGTTGCGGCATGCAGTTCGATCCTCATATCTTATCAACCGCTGCGGCGTGCAGCCCGATCCTCATATCAACCGCTGCGGCGTGCAGCCCGATCCATCCTCAGTCCACAATATGCATATGAGTCACACAACAGCTCAACTTATTTATTTCCAGGTTCCAATTCATTTAATTATGAAAAGAGTTTAATGCTTATTTAATTTTTCAAAATAGATGACTTAGCATTTCAATACGGTGCTTTCAAGCCAGGACTGAGATCAGTGATTAAGCAATTAGAGCTATCATATATATAACTATCCCTTAGGGATACTACAGGTCGGCACAAGGCCCCAAATATGGCTTACAGCCCACAAAATATATCTAACACAATGTGCATTTCAACCGCATATAGCATATTCTTCACATCCGGGATGGACTAAGTTTCAATCCCCAGTCGCAATCAATCCCGCATCTGCCACGGGGTGCGAGCCACGCCCTACTAGCGTCACAATATGTTAAGCCGGGGTTTCGAACCCTCAGGCTGCCCTATACACTAACTACTCACCTCTAGCCGGTCGAAGACTCGTCTGCAATGCCTTTTCCTTTTGAATTTGCCGCCTCGTGCGTAAAATCTAGTCAAACCACAACAATTATATCAAATACGGGTCAAAGAAACATAACCCAATTCAATTTACCCGAAATACGCCCAAATGCATTAAGTTGGTAGAACCCGACCCCGGACCCACTGCTCGAAAAAATCCGAAATTAGTACCAACGCGATCCCCGTCTTGTCACGAGTCCGTGCACATAAAATTTATTGAAATCGGAGTTCGAATGGCCTTTCAAAAGTTAAATTTTCATTTTCAATACCTAGGTCATAATTCTTCACAGTTTTTACCCAAATTCATAAAGATTGATGTTAATTCTACCATAAAATTATATTTTTGAGTCAAGAAACTTACCTTCGATGAGTACCCGATGAATTCCCAGCATTTTCCCGTGAGTTTCTCTCTCTAGGGCTCAAATTTGTGTTTTTGTGAATAGACCCGCGACTGCATCTAAGCCACGCCTGAACCAGAAAGCCATTTTTTTTGCAGTCACTCTGTTACTTTCTCTGTTACGGATTTTGGACTGAAAATCGTCCCAAGCTCTCACTCTCATTTCTTTCGTCCATAGTTCTTAGTAATTCTCAAGATAGGAATTGGAGTTTGTGTATGGCTCGATTTTGGTGAAAGAGATTGGTGGGTGGCTACTTTGTCGCTGGATTTGGGTCGGTACGTATCTGTAGAGTTTGACATTACTCTCATTGCTATGTGACCATTATTCTAGGTAGATGTGATTATTTTCTGTCGTATTGGGAGTAATTAATAAATATTAACATACACACATATGACTCTATTAACATTAGAAAACTGCATTATTTAAGACTTATGATTTACCGTATCAGTTACTTACCATTTGGGTAATTACTAAGATATTCAGCTATCAATTAAATTGTGGATTATACCTTATTTCACATATGGTACCTTCGGATTGTCATTCTTCATTTGTATTTGATCTAAAACCCGACCTAAATACCTCCGAATGACTTGAAACTTTGCACGAATGTCCAAAATCACCTAATGGAGCTACTGCAACTCTCAAAACTCCATTCTGACCCTCGGATGAAAATTTCACCTACCATCCGGAATTCGCCAAAATTCAACCTTAGCCAATTCAAGCCTAAAACTACAACGGACCTCCGAATTCGATTTTGATTGCTCTCCTAAGTCATACATGATCCCCCGAAACTAGTCGAATCATCAGAATTCAATTTTGAGCTGTCTAACTCATCGGTCAACCTTCGGTTGACTTTTCCAACCTATTCTTCTCATAAAGAGGTTTATAGCCTCATTTTTATCTAAATTTCTTCTGATTTGCTTCTAACTTTTCGAACACATATAAATTAGCATTTTGAGGTATTAAATAAAGAAAATGGGGCGGTAACTCCCGTAACGACGGGTCGGGTCGTTACAGATTTATGGTGTCCCAAGTCACCGGTTAAATCCCGAATCGAGGAAAAGAATGACTCTATTTAACAGTCCGCGAACCAGAAATCCGGATAAGGAATTCTGTTAACCCGGGAGAAGGTGTTAGGCATTCCCGAGTTCCGTGGTTCTAGCACGGTCGCTCAACTGTCATATTTGGCTTATTTATCTAATTTTATAACATGCTTTAACTTATGTGCAAATTTTAACCCTTAACCGCTTTTAATATTATTAGTTATTATTTTAATAAAAGAATTGCAACATCATAAAAATGCATTTCAAACTACGTCACAATCAATGTACCCATGATTATCAATACATTTCAATTCTGTTGAGATTTGGATTTGGGTCACATAAATGTGCACCCGAGTTTAGGGAGATAAAATTATTAAATACGTGCCTAAAGATGCTAACACATTATTATTTTTGAGAAAAAGCCGCGGAATTCGCAAAACGGCATATCCCGTAAACTAAGTAATATTTATTAAACAAGTATGAGGACCCCACAATTTATAACTATTTTTTGGCGAGACACGCCTTATTTATTTTTAAAAAGGCAATGCTAAAGTGACTACATTTTTCTATTAAGCTTGTCTCTAAATTAAAAGAGAAAAATTCTAATTAATTACGAGTTTAATAATATGTAACACATTAGTTGCTAGATTAATACCAATATTGATGGAAGAGAAATTAATTTTAAAATAATTTTCGAATAAAAAAAAATTCGAAATTACAAATAAAAATAAAATAAAATTTCGAAATTATAAATAAAATAAAATAAATTTGAAATTATAAATAAAAGATAAAATAAAATATCGAAATTATAAATATAATAAAATAAAATTTCAAATTTATAAATAAAAGATAAAATTTGACGACTAAATATTCAAAAAAAATTGAACATAACTAGATTAGAACTTACATTGTTATATGAAAATATAAAAATCAATTCCTAAAATGGCTACATCTTTATGAATTTATCTAAAAAATAAGAGGAAACAAATTTCCTTTATTAATCTACGTGATTGGAATTATAACTTATTAATCGGATTAAAATAGGCGCAACTGACAAATTGTAATCAAATTAGCACAAAAGAAAATTATGTCATGCCTTACTAAAATGGAAGTTATAGATAAAATATGGCGTTTATAAATAATATATTAAAATAAACCAATTATCCTATAACTAATTTAAACCATATATGAGTGGATAAATAAACCATTGAGATTAATATGTAACTTCCGAAATTAGTTCAATTTCAAAAAAAAAAAAAACTTAACTAGATTTAGTTATGTGTTCAAAATTAACTTATCATTGACCAAGTTAAAACATTCATAGCTAGTGAACTAACCAATTTTTACCAAACCGATTCGTTAACCAATTTAAGCTATTTTCTTCTTAATTATTAAACCACAGTAACGAGCGTGCTTAAACATACACTACCTAACAGTCAAGCCAAAATAAGATATTGCTTAATATATCATTATAATTTGTCTAATTAAGTAAGACGGCAGAAATATACAGAATAATAAAACATAAAATAACCTAAATATAATTAAAATATATAAATAAATAAAAAGTTAAATTAAAAATTTAAGATTTTATTCTTCAAATGTGTTCATGCTTTCACATGTCGGATACATGAATTACAGCAGTGTACCTGGTATTGGGTCACAAAGAAAAGGAAGATCAGTAGTGCAGTAGTAGCACAACATAGCAAACAATAGCAATTGCAACACCAGCAGTAACCCAATAACAACCCAATAATAGCAATCAATAAAAAAATCAGTTACCAAAGTAGTTGCTTCTAATTTTTAAACACTCTGAGAAAAAAGAAGCTTGAAGCTTTGGTAAACCAGTAGAAATTGATGCTGAAGAAATGAAAAATAAGTTTTTTTTCTTTTGAATTCTCTTTAACTCTTAAGAGTCGAAAGTATTTTTATCTTCTCTATAATTCTGAAATTTATCTTCCAAAATCTTTCTCTCTGTCTGTAATTTATTACCAGACTTCTGTTATATATATACATCAGCGCAAGACTACTACCTAATTATTATTACACACTATTACTAATTGTCAATCAGAAAAGTAGTCAAACGTGGGTCCTACTGTCCTCACTCTCTTTAACTTTAATAATTAGTGTCCCCACCCACTTAACATTGTCCTCCTAATTTTTCAAATCTACTATTTATCTTATAGTAATTGAGGGTCCCACCTTTTCTAAATTACTCCCCAAATTACTCCCGTAATCATATTGACATGCCCAAAATATTTTCTTTTATGTGTATAATTTTAACCTTTTATTACCCCTTATACTATTTCTAATTTCCAATCAAGCAAACACCCATTATTTCTTAATGGTCCCTAACCTACCAATTAATTCAAATTAAAGCTATTAGGGCCCTACTGGATAGACTATCCAGTCAAACTAAATTTTCTATTTTTCTATTCCTAAAATACCCCTGAATCCTACAGAAATTATTGTTTTCCCCCTAAGCACTCAATCTGTAACAAAGCTATCAACTGATCAAAATTAATTCTTAATTAAACACCAAATCATTGCAGCTATAGCCAAATCACCTAATCAAATTCAACAATTAAACTTATGAACACATGAAATCAATTTCCAATCAAATTCTACAATTAATTTCATGAACAAACACATAATTAGCAATATACAAGAATCAAAGTTCAATTAAACTCAGAAACAAACTTAATAGAACTCAAAAATTAATTGAACTACAAATTAAATCTAACAACATTACAATCAAAATAAATATTCAAGTGATTAACTAAACATTCTTATGTTAAAAACTTAAACAAAATAAATAAACAAGTTTCATTAATAATTTGGAATCATGATGAACAACAAATCAAGAAGATAATCCAGCCAACATACAACAATTTTGGATCTGAAAATACTAAAAAAATATGGACAAGAACAAAAATTTAAAGCGACTAACCGGATCGAAACAACGATGAACTCAAACGGAAACAAATCTGCCCGGATTTTTCTTAAACCAAAAAAAGCTTGAATTTACCCGGAATTTCAACGACGATCCACGGCCAATCTTTAAGATCATATATATATATATATATATATATATATATATATATATATAATATATATATATATATATATATATATATATATATATATATATATATGTATGTATGTATTTTCTAGTGGGAGTTTGGCCGTGGAGCAGCCGCCGGTGATTCTGGTCTTTTCCATTAAACCCCATAATTTTGAAATGAAAATCCAGAGGCAAAAGTAGACAGCAGAAATTAAACCCTTGTTTTTCTTCAAATCTCTCCTGACTTGCCGACCGTTTCCCTTCTTAATTCTGTCTGTGGCCGCTGCTGGTTTCTGCTGGTCGTCGGCGCGAGGGAGGGGGGGCTGGCGAGGAGGCTGGATCGTTCATGGCGTGAGGCTGGTGATCTTGGCGTGAAGCTGTGACGGTGGGCTGGTTTGAATGCTGTTTGGGGACGTGAATGAAGATGCTGTGAAGGAGAAACAAACTGACAAGAAAAGTGAAGGCCAAACTGAAGAGGGCAAAGCAAAAGAAGCTGGCGAGCTGGGGATGGCAGGTCACGCATCTACGGAGAAGAAGAAGATGAAGCCGCGGTTATGGAAGACGATTTGATGCTCGAGCATGATGGAGGTGGTCGTTCAGTTGGTTGAGCAACACTAGAGTATGGTGGTTGTTATGGCTGCTTAAGGGTCTGTTTGGCGTGGGAGTTGGCAGCCATGGGTATGGGTGTTGTGAGGAAGATGAAGAAAAGGGGGTGGGGTGTAAGGGTGTGACGGCTAGGGAGTTTTAGGATTTTAGGGTTTAGTCTTTTGGGAAATGAAGTGTAAAAATGATAGAAAGGGGCTCTTTTGGGGTATCGGGCGGATCGGGTCGGGTCATGGGTTATGGACTGGGTCGTTGGATATTTTGGGTTGGGTAGAATTGGCTTGGGCTTGGGGTTAATTCAAGAACTGGCCCAATTCTGTATTTGTTCTTCTATTTTTTTTTTTGTTCTCTTTTCTTTTATTAATTAATAAAACTAAAAAAATGCTACGACTAAATTATAAAACCTAGAATTATCTTAAAATACTAATTAACTCCTAATAATAAAATCACACAAAATGAAACATTAATAAAAAATAAAATTACACGATTTGGACATAAAATGCTTAAAATGCAAAATACATATTTTTTATGACTTTTCATTTCCGTAAAATAAACTTAATTGTAAACTTGAATTTTATATACATATGCAACATATTTTTGTATATTTTATTTATTTAAACAAGCAAATATGCACAGATAAAAATGCAAATAATACAAGAAAATAACACAAAATTTACAACAATTGCAAGAATACCAAAATTATTTTATTTTGAATTTTTGTGAGTATTTCTCTTATAGGGCAAAAATCGCGTGCTCACAATGACTCAGGCCATGAGCCTTCGCCAGTTAAAATATTCAACGACAGTTGAAGTAAAACTCGGGCTATGAGCCCTCGACTCAAAAAAATCAACAACGTTCAATTACGGTTGAACTGGGACTCAGGCCATGAGCCTTCGCCAATTAAAATATTCAACGACAGTTGAAGTAAAACTGGGGCTATGAGCCATCAATTCAAAAGAATCAACAACGTTCAACTACGGTTGAACTGGGACTCAGGCCATGAGCCTTCGCCAATTAAAATATTCAACGACAGTTGAAGTAAAACTCGGGCTATGAGCCCTCGACTCAAAAGAATCAACAACGTTCAACTACGGTTGAAATGGGACTCAGGCCATGAGCCTTCGCCAATTAAAATATTCAACGACAGTTGAAGTAAAACTCGGGCTATGAGCCCTCGATCCAAGATGACTAATGATCATACTGAAGAAAAACATAAAGCGAAGTGAGCAATAAGCGAACAGAAGGAAAAGGGGGAATTCCCCCTCCCTCAATTAAAACAGACGGACACGGACCACGCCCGTCCGCCCCGATGCAAGCATTGTCTGAAGCAAACCACAACAATCAATCAAATAAAAAGAAAAAAGGGAATAAAAATAGCCACACACGGAAACAATCAAAGAAGACATTATCAACTAATCATCAATTAACTGGAGATTGCCAATACCGCCATCCACGCCAGTCCCGCCATCGTCGGCCTACGCCGCTCCGCCGCCAGTTACGCCCCCGCCGGCCTCCGCTGCGCCCCCATCATTCCCAGCTTCGGCCAAGCTCCCGCCAGGGACATCGTCAATACTGGGCGTCGCGGCGTCAAAGCCGCATTCCTCACGGGCCTCCCGCGCCCTCTGGCGCGCCTGCTCGAAGGTGTCTTCAGAAATCATACCAGCCTCAAGTAGATGTTTATATATGTCCCGTTGTGCCTCGGCGTAAACCCAAGCTTCACGGGAGCTACCTATGCATGCGGATTGGTCCTGGATGCACTGATTCTTTTGATCAAGAAGTGCAATCTGCCCCGTGGCATCCTGAGCATTCCGCTCCAGTATCCTGATCCGCTCCTCGAGGCCGCTCTCCCTGAAAGAGGCGGCAGCTCTCACCAATGACAGTTGGGAATCGTTGGCACGGATAATCCCCTCAAGTTCGGCCGTCCGGGCAGAAGCCTCGGCCAGTTTATGCTTCAGGTCGGCCAATCCCCCCTCCAGCGCGGCAACTTTCCCGCTCCACTCTGAGGTGACCGCAGTCACCCTGGCCAAGCATTGGCGCTCGCTCTCCAATGACGCCCTCCTCCTAGCCTCCAGCTCGTCACTCGCCTGACGGAGCCGCTCCTCCAGGGCCTCAATACGGCCAAGCACCTGGCTCATCCGCATCTCCGTCCGCGCTAACTCCCCAACCAGCTCTTCGTTACGAGGATCATCCCTCGAGCGCTCATTAAGCTCACTACATCGGATCCGATACCGGCGGTACCTCTCGAGAACCCGAAGAAGTACCCCGGATCAAACGTTGGCACGACGTATGCATTCCACCTGCAACAGAAACACCTGCGAAACAAAGCAAAAGAACAGAGGGTCAAAGGAAGAGAATCAGTCCAGAACACATACCCTCATTCCCATCGACGCCACTTCATTCATTATGCCAACGTCCATCACCTCTCTCAGTGAGTGATTTTCAATGGAGGAACACAACTGGCCTAGCAGGGGCAACGGAGAGGACTCCCTCAACAATAAATTCTCATCTGCGGGAATCTCGATCACCCGCGGCCTCCCGTCTGGATGAACAGTCGCGTTCGTGACCCCGTCACGAAACATGCGAACATCCTCAGAGTCCAAGTCAGAACCAAACGGGGACCCCTCTCCCACCGCCGCCTCCCCCGTCGACAGGGTGTTGGAATCTCCAATGTCCACAACCATCCGAGAGGGCTCACCCACTTCGAACTTGTGGGTAGAAGATTGAGCGGTAGGAGCGGCGCTCCCTTCTCTCTCCTCTCGAGCCTGAGGATCATCTGGCCCACCTACTGGAACATGTGCCACATCGACGTTCTCCCTCGCCTCGATAGGAGGCAGAGAATCCACATTCATTGCCTCATCGGCTGCTGGCCGTGCCGCTAAAGGAGCCGGAGGTGGGAGGATTCTCTGCCTAACTAAAGGCCTTTCCTCTTCATCCCGAGAGGGCGACGCCTCCCAAGGGCAGACAACTCCCGATATGCTCCCACCATCGAGCGAAGGGTGCATGGGAGAAGGCGCAGCTGCGGAATCGACAGAAGCGGCCCAAGGCACCTGAGTGGCCGCTGGCGGAGTGAAGAACCTGGCAATCGCCCCAGGTCACCGGAATACAAGTTGAGGAGCCCTGCCGCGGTATACCTGCCCTGCAAATATAAAAATTAGGTCAGCCTCAAGTCACGACGACGACTAAAAATCGAACATGTCCTAAAATAGCAAAATGCCTTACCTACGACCAGACCTTGGTCGTGCCTCCTCGAGAAGGACGCCCACGAGCGGATCCCCTCGGTGAGCGGAAGGATAACTTCCGACCACCCACGCAGACCAGTGAATAAAGGCGGGGGCGACCTGTCGGTTGCAGAAATAACAACAAAAACAACAACCATTCAAAGAACGAAGAGGAGAAGGATAAGTTCGAATCCGCCAAAAGGACAAAGCGGTACGTACGACTGTGATTCCATGTCTCAGGAAACCCTGGAGAAGGCACCACCAGGTGACCGGTCCTGACGTAGAAAAACTGTTCGAATTGACGAGGCTCGACCTCGTCGTCCAAAGCAGTCACCAGGCCCTGCCACCTGCACGGGACCATTCGGATCATGCTCCCCCGGACCTGCTGAGGGGCATAGAGAGCAAAAACGTGCTGCAGTGTGACCATCCGGCTGGCCAGCTTCGAGAACTTCAGCAGCATGGCCAAAAGCTTGTACACGGACGGGGTGAGCTGCCCCGGGCAAACACTATAGTACCGGAAGAAATCAACTACCAAATTAGGAAGAGGCATCCTGAACCCCAGCTTGAGGGGATAAGAGTAAAACACACAATACCCGACACGGTCGTTGTGAACCCTATCCCCCGGCACAGCCAGCATAACATCGGCATGGGATGGGATGAGCCCTTGCTCACGCAGCTGGGTCATACCTATCTCCCCCCATCAACGGGACCTCATCGACGGGGTCAACCCCTCCATCGGCGGTGAAATCTACCGCCAAGCTTCCCGCCCCCGGGAGTATCTCATCTACTAAGGGCATCCTCTTAGTTTCATTCCGATCACCGATCGGAAGCACCGAGGACAACCCCTCAATCACCGGAGAACCAGCCGATACTGACATCGGAAGACCATTGCGAGATGAGGATCCATCCATTGATTTAGGTCACAAGAAAGGCTAAGGGGAAAATGGAGAAGATGACTAAGAACGAGCAACAAGTATGCCGCAGAAAAAACAGAATTCTTTGAGAATTTGCTAAAGAGAGAGATAATCAGAAATCAAAGAGTGTTAGATGTCTGACATACCAGGCCTTCTTATAGGTAAATTAAATCAAATCTTGGGAAACCGACATGCGCCATTTAATGCGAATCCCAACCGTCAGAAACGGTTCGATTTTCAGTAAAATCGTCGCCACCACGATCAAAATCAGCGAGTATGCGCCAAAATTTAAGCTGCCGCTTCGAGTACTCCAAGTGTGACGACGTCTTATCAGCCGAAACAATCAGGTCCCGCATCCTAGAGCTCGCATGGACGAGAATGCATCTGAATTCATGACTATAGTGCGCCAACCACTTTCTGTTGCCACGAATGACCGGAGATCCCATCCCCTCTGTGAAAAAGAAATTGATTATGAGATGCCACAAGAGGTTGTCATCCCCTCGTCCGGGAGGGGACGCCCTTCGAGCTATCATATCCGCTTATCCTGGCCCGTCTCGGCGCAACCACGATAAGTGGAGGGACTATCTGTATGAGCCATAATTCGACCTTATAATAATCAAGTCGACTAATCGTCCCCCTCGACCCAAGTTTATGCAACGAGCGGTGAGGCCGCCCTCGACTAGCGCAAACATCGCAAGCAGCAAGGCCGCCCTCGACCAAGAAACACTGCTCGTATCCACCCAAAAGTTTTGGGCGAGATCGACACTTTCCGGGTACGTCCGAAATAATATCCTGACATGGACCCAATCTCCAAGAAAGTCAACTGGCAGGAAAAGATCTATAAATACAAAGATAGTCATGAGAAAGGGGGTTCCACTCTCTCCCCATGGGGGCTCTAAGAAATACAGAGTACAAGGCATAGTGAGAACCAATACCAAAAAGAGAGAATAACGGCAGATCTGTGAATACATGATTGTAAGGATCTGAACCTCTTCATGGAGAGACAGATTAACCCATTATCATGAATAAAGATCGTTAAATACCTTGTGTTATCTCTATATATGTTCTCATTCCCTTTTCCTTTACTGAATTTCAGATGTGTTACGACCTGCTATGATTGACCCTTTATTTTTAATAATTGTTTTGAGTTTATAAATACTTGTAACATGACGAGCCAAACAGCTATACTCAGTCGATTAGGAAGAAATTTTCTCAAGTTAGGACTCCTCCCAAAGACACACAAATAATAAAGATATATAATATCCAGATATATTTTATTTATAGGTGGGTCGTTAATTTGACATAGAGAAAAACTTTGGACTAATTATCAGATTCTTCAGCCAATACTTGTTCACACTAGTCACCTAATTTGTTATCCATAATAGTTCTTTATTTGAGTGGAAATTAACCCAACCCATCAATCTATCTACTTCTTGGCTCATATCAAATGTGAAACACGAACACCCCAACTATATAGCTTTAAACTTTATTTGTTTATGTCTTTTATCGTTTAAAACTTACTTTTGGTGAAATAGTCAAAGGTAATAAGCGAAAGAGGATAAAATAAAACTATACACCAATATGGTGAATGGTGGAGTTATAACGTTTTTTTTTTTGTTTTTTCTAGGAATTTTATATTAAAAATTTACTGATCCGACTAATTCAGATTCACGCTGAGTAAGTCCTATTAAAGGAAAAGAGTCAATATTCCTTTAATTTATTTACAAGACTTGAATCCAAAAGCTATGGAACTATAACCTTTTGATCTCCCTATAGACGTTGTTGGTCCTATAATATTTGGGGTCCTAAAATATATTCTATTTCGTAAGTGAATCTTTATATAGTAAGCAAGAATGTGATATCTTGTCCTTCTAGAGAATCTTCAACAATTATTTTAAAAAAGCGAAAATATGATCATGAATAATCTAGAGTGAAATATGACCTACTGCATAAGTGGAAATGTCAAAGATTCAGCCAGAAATTAACATCTATAAATTAAAATGCAGCGAATTAATTTGCTATCATCAATCTCACTCTCATTCTAATTAAGTCGTGTTGTTTTAAGATGGCCTTGTATTCACGATTCTGTTGTAGTTTCTATTTGTCTCTGTTAATATTTTCAGTAATTAGACTCTCTTGGGCACAATTGTCTTCGGACTACTACGAGAAATCTTGTCCAAAAGCTATTTATACAATTAAAAACGCAGTGACAAATGCTGTGGCGAAAGAGCATCGAATGGGGGCCTCTTTGCTTCGTCTTCATTTCCACGATTGCTTTGTTAATGCATGTTTTCTCAAATACTTGGTCTATTGAAAGTATCATCTTTAACTATTTATGATCGACGATTTACCAAGTAAAAAAATATTACTAATATCTATTTTTTGACAGGGATGTGATGCATCGATACTACTGGATGATACTTCGGATTTCACTGGAGAGAAGACAGCAAAACCAAATTCAAATTCACTAAGAGGTTTTGATTTGATTGATACAATCAAGTCTCAAGTAGAGAAATTATGTCCTGGAATTGTTTCTTGTGCAGATATTATAGCCATTGCAGCACGAGACTCTGTTGAAATAGTATCTACTTTAATCTCTATCTTTCATCTCTTAAACATGTTTATAATTCAATATCAACTTCAACAAGTTTATCATTTCTTCAATTCCATCCTTAAACATTTGGGCTAGCTGACTACTATTTGTGTTAAGATCCCTATATTTATAGGTTTTTTTTCACTTTTAGCTCACGACACAAACGGTTTACATTGTATAAAATTTATATAATTTTTTTATACAACATACAGAATGTATATATATATATATATAAAAAAAAAAATTATATTACTTTGAGAGCAACTATAAAGTGTTATTTTTCCTATATTTGTAGGGAGAAATTCAAAAATAACCAAATTTACAAGGGATGATTGAAAAATAGTCATAGCTTCAAAAGTAATCGAATTTTAACCACTTTTGATATAAAGATAAATCTGACTGTAAACATTATTCAAAATCCGGAAAAATATTCCAGCATAATATACTGGAATTCAAATTTTTTACATGTGAACTTCCAGCATAATATACTGGACGAAGTTCATATATAGGTGCTCTAATATCCTATATATTGTGATAGAGCATTCTGTATTACAATAAAATAATAACTTTTTTTAATGATTTTTACAAATATTGGCTATTTTTTAATTACTAATCTAAAAACTGGCTAGTCGTTGCTATATTCACATATGTATAGCTCAACAAATATCGTTTGGGCTTGGTGCAGCTAGGTGGGCCTACGTGGACTGTCCAATTAGGTAGAAGAGATTCTACAACAGCAAGTTTAAGTTCAGCAAACAGTGATATCCCTTCTCCTTTAATGGATCTTAGTGACCTTATTGCTAATTTCGATAATAAAGGCTTCACTGCTAAAGAAATGGTTGCCCTTGCAGGTAATTAAGTAACTCTTTTGTTTTCCAGTTTTAAAAACATTTTGGTTTAGAAATAATTTGGAACGCATACTTGGGCTCGAATAGAACAGAATATAAGCTGGTTTAAACATTTTTCCCGCTTATTTACTCGTTTGCTAAATATATACAATGTACTAGGGGTGTACATGGATCGGGTTGGTTCGGTTTTTATCAAAATCAAACCAAACCAATTATATCGGTTTGGATTGGTTCGGTTTTGTTGGGTTTTTCGGATTTTCGGATTATTTGTTACATGAATATTATTTCCATCTTACGTTATTAAAATTATAGATAAAGCTTTAATAAGTGAATATATGTTTAGTAAATATAGAAAAAGTTGACAAACATATGATCTATTAAAATATTCTAATGGAAGAAATTTTTTAGTAACACGTGATAGTTATTTTCTTAGTCGTCTAACAATAATTTTTCATTCACTTACGCTTTCAAGGTTAATACATGAGAAGATCCCAAATATTTTTACATATTATAAAAGAAAAATCACTGCAAAGTCTTAAAAATATAAATAAAATTTATATATTTATGTCGGTTTGGTTCGGATTTTTTTACTTAATACCATACCAAGTCAAACCAAACCTAGTCGGGTTTTTTAATCGGTTTGGTTTGATTTTTCGGTTTGGTGCAGTTTTCCGGTTCGGTTTGAACACCCCTACCTTGTACTTATGACTTTTTCACTTATAAATACTTTTACTTTAATTATTATTTTATTTCTAATATTTATAATTTTCGAAACTCACTATCCATTCTACTTATTTTGTTCTTCTTTCTCCTTATAAAAGTACATTTTTATGTTAGTTTAAATAATTTCGAAGAAATCTTGATCATTCTAAGAGAAATATATTTATCAGCATACTTTACCAAATATATCAATTGTTTATTATCTCTTTCAGTGATTCAAAATAAATATTTTTTAATCAACTAAGCCAAACATATTCTAGATACAAAATTTGAAAATTAAGAAATCTTGATCATTCTAAGAGAAAAATATTTATCAGCATACTTTTACCAAATATGTCAATTGTTTATTTTCTCTTTCAGTAATTAAGAATATATAATTGCTTATTTATACAATTAATTTCAGCACTATGCTCATAAACTATTTTTAATGAACTAAGACAAACATATTCTAAATAAATAAAATATTGAAAAGTAGGAAATCTTTGTCATTTAGAAAAATATTTATCAACATACTTTTACAAAATATATCAATTGTTTATTATCTCTTTGAATAATTCAGAATACATCATTGCTTATTTATACAATTAGTTTTAGCAGAATGCTCATGAACTATATTTAATCGCAATCATATTTTAAATATAAAAATCTGTATATTCGAAATCCCAAGTATATTTGAGATGAAGTATAGTTTGATTAATTGATTTATCTCGAAAAATTTGCAGGTGCTCACACAATAGGTGAAGCACAATGTACAACATTTAGGGAACGTGTGTACAACGAAACAACCATCGATTCATCGTTGGCAACATCGTTGAAATCAAATTGTCCGAGTACAGGTGGAGATGACAGCCTTTCTGGACTTGATGCAGCCACGCCTGCAATATTTGATAACCATTATTTCATCAACTTAAAGAAAAATAAAGGGATTCTTCACTCTGACCAACAACTATTTAGCGGTGGCTCTACGGATTCTCAAGTTACTACTTACAGTACGCGTCCTATAACATTTGCTGCAGATTTTGCAAAGGCTATTGTCAAAATGGGTAACTTAACCCCACTTACTGGAACCAATGGCCAAATTCGTACCAACTGCAGGAAAATCAACGCGTAGAAACGCATAACAAAAGAGATGTAATTCCATTTTCTTCACAATCAATAGTCAATCCTATTGAGTCTGATTTTATTTCTGTGTGCACCTACTCAAAATTGTCGTAGTAGTAATATATATGTTCTTGTGAATGAACTCAAGTTTGTAACGTGCTTGTATTTTCTTTTAATTTAACAGCAACTGTTTGTGAGAATAAATAATTTACTCTTGTGTTGAAATTAGTACTTCCACTATTGGCCATCACTTTTCTTTCCTTGTATTAAAATTCTAACGCTTCGTTTGAATCATTGTTTCCCGTTGTTTTCTAATATATTATATTATATTGTATCGTATCGTTTTATAAATACTATATTTGGATAGATTGTATTGTTTGTTTGTCACGATCCCAAACCCGGTCGTGATAGCGCTCAACACTAATGCTAGGCAAGCCCGAACATTTACTCTCTCAACCCGAGCATGAAGCTCAAACCAATTAACTAAATACTCAAATAAAAACAATTCAAAATACTGACATAAACTGTGAATCCCAAAGACCCGGGGTTATGAGTTTAGAGTCTCTAAAATAAACTGGATAACAATATCTGAACGAAAATACACAACTCTCGGAATGTATATATAAATAAAACTGAAATATGAAGAGTAGTCAGGTCCTACGAACGTCAAACATCTACCTCAACAACTCTGATAAGCTCTGGAGACAAAGACTGCTCGACTAAGCCTCCGGTGCACCTGAATCTGCACACAATGTGCAGGGAGTAGGGGTGAGTACTACCGACTCAGTGAGTAATAAGCGTATAAAATATCTGAAGATAAGAAATCCACGAAATGCAACAAAGTAAAGCTAAAACTAACAGTCATATACCTTACTACGAACCAACAACAACAAAAAATGACAGCTAGAACAAGTAAATAACAATGCATGAATGCAATTAATGCAATGCACATGACCGCTATGGTGCGTAGCCCAATCCATTTAACGTTGACGGCGCTCACTAGGGGTGTGTACAAACTGCGGAGGGGCTCTTTCAGCCCAAGCGCAATATAATCATAATATGCGCTACGGCGTGCAGCCCGATCCATACTCAGTCCACAGTATGTATATGAGTCACGTAGCATATTCCATTAATTTCCCAGTTTCCAATTTATTAAGAAGAATATACTTTAGATATTTAACTTCAGGAAAAGTGACTTAGCATTTCTTAACAGTGATTAAACACAGAACTGAGATCAATGATTATACAAGCATGCTATCACAATTATATTCATCCTCTGAGAATGCTATAGATCGGCACAAGGCCCCAAACATGATATTAAGTCCAGATATATTCAACACAGGGTGCGTATCACTCGCCAATATAGAATGGTTCGGGATGGACCAAGTCACAATCCCCAATCATAAATAACCCCGCACATGTCATGCGGTGCGAGTTACGCCTTAAATAGCATCACAATGTGATAAATCGAGATTTCAAACCCTCAGGCCATCATCTACACAAACTACTCACCTCTAACCGACCGTAGACTGGTCCGCAATGCCTTTCCTTTCGTATCGACCTCCTCACGCGTCGAATCTAGTAAAAAACACAGCGAATACATAAATATGAGTTAAAGAAACATAACCCAATCAAAAATACTCGAAAAGTACTAAAATTTACGAAGTTGGTAAAACCCGAGTCCCGGGCCCACTTTTCAAAAAATTCCAAAAATCACACCAATGGATTTCTCGTCTCGCCACGAGTCCGTACATATAAAGTTTATCAAAAACGGATCTCAAATGAACTTTCAAATCCTAAAACATTTATTTTTAATCACAAAGCCCTAGTTCTTCACAATTTCTACTCAATTTCATGAATTTGGATGTTGATTCTTCCATAAAATGGTATTTTCTAGTCAAGCTCTCTTGGTGGAGTAAAATGATGAAAAAGTAATGGGGGTCGCGGATAAAATATTATAAAACATTCTGCCCATCTCCTAAAGCCTTTTTATGCGATCGCATAAGGGCCCACGCGATCGCATAGCACAAAATTTTCTTCTCTCAAATTACCTTACGCGATCGCACATAATCACCCGCGATCGCATAGCACAGGGTCTTTACCCTGTGCGATCGCATTACCTAGACTATGTTCGCATAGCATATTTCAAACACCCCTCGAATTTCTTCTATGCGATCGCATGACAACCTCTGCGATCGCAGAGAGCAAATTTTCTCTAAAAAATTTCTGCTGCATTTTTCATATTCAAAACTCCCCGTTAGCCATCCGAAATCACCCCGAGGCCCTCGGGACCTCAACTAAATGCACAAATATGTTCTATTACTTCATTCAAACTTTCTCGTAACATAAAAATACTATAGTAAACACCAAAATCATCGAATTACCACGGATTCAAGCCTACGTTAAACTAAAACTTCCAAAACTTGCATTTGATCTAAACCCGACCTAAGCACTTTCGAAAGACCTGAAACTTTGCATGCATATCAAAAATTAACTAACAGAGCTACTGCAACTCTCGAAATTCTATTCTGACCCTCGGATCAAAATCTCACCTGCCAACCAAAATTCGCCAAAATCCAACATTAGCCAATTCAAGCCTAATTCTACACCGAACATCCAAATTCAATTCTGATTGCGCTCCAAAGTCACAAATAATCCCCCGAAACTAGTCGAATCATCAAAAATCTATTTCGAGCCTTCTAACTCATAAGTCAACATTCAGTTGACTTTTTCAGACTAACCTTCTCACAAAGAGACTAATTGTCCCAGCCGAACTATATCCGAATTACTTCAAATTATCCAAACACATATAATGAAACATGTAGAAGCATAAAACAGGGTAAACGGGGCAGTAACTCCCATGACGACGGGTCGGGTCGTTACATCCTCCCCAACTTAAACAAATGCTCGTCCTCGAGCATATCAAGAGTTGTTCTAGAAGCCAACCAGTAGCTGAATGATCTTACCCACCATATACCCGGGGTGATCCCTTGTCACCCTATCACATTAGACTCGATAACACAATACAGTCGAACTTTCATAGTGTATTTAATTCATAAACCAAACCATAAAACCATGTCACATTTTCCAAAAATCATACAGAAGATTAGAAATTCACATATGTACTCGGAGTATGCCAGAACCGGCTGTAATAACACATACTTGCACCCTTAGGTGAAAACATATGATATACCGCCTAAGCCAAACACTTGGAACCATAACTTTTATTCACAACAGTTGTCCCCAGCAACCACTTACCGACAGAGAACCTCTTATTAGCTAAAGCCTTATTCTAACACTTTCATATACTGTCAACAATAAATGAAACAGCTATAAATCGTAATCATCTCTCAGATCAACCATTCCTGAAACCATTTCACTTGAATGATATCACAACAGATTTCCTGGTCAAATCTCGGTATTATCTTCCTAACAAGCTAAGATTAAATCTGTCTGTATTCATTAATAAATCCAACGATCACCTCGAATCCATAACCACTCTAGTGATGTGATACCTCAATATAACCCTAACCCACATCTTGCACAATACCCGCACCAATAATAAATGATCTGAACTCCCTCAAATCATGACAAATGACTCAAACGAAAGAGTTGTACCTCAAGCTCATCAATATCATTACAATACAAGCCTGAGACTCCGTCTCACGTCATAGAAATAAAATGCCAGAATCTGCCCCGAAAGGTCATAACTCCTGTAGCCTCATTGTAATGCGCGATCCTATCCCAACATAGTTACACTTGAAGCACCTTAAGTCGCTATGCTCAAAATCAACAACCACGCACATTTGATATCTGAAACCAATGCAATTCATTACACCCACGGTGAAATAGAGAACACACGACACATAACCCGATATACCATAACCAATGTTCTACGCACCGAGCAACACTCAATTGCTCTTCCCACTCGACTTCCTCTTTGAATTCTCAATAGAACCGCACCACATGTGTCCATAATTAACAAATCACAATGTCTCACAACATCGAAAAAAATAACGCATAGCTTTCCTCAGATCGCTAACAAGATCAATAACGATAGACTCAGCCTATTCCTCAGCAATACAACTCAGGGTCAACCAAGCTAACTCAAGCGAAAAGAGTAGACATATCGGCATGCCAAGGAACTAAGTATCAAGAAGCCTGAAACTATTTTTTCTACTACTATAACTCCTGCCGAAGCCGTACGATATGGTGCCTGGCACCCAAATAAATACCGAAATCCACAATCTCACCGGTGACATGCCCGGCCACAAGAAACGCATCCGAAAAGTCCCTCAATACCGAAACGAGATCGATGATAGCAACCTCTGCACCGACATCTATCACAAATGCCCAATTAAGAAAGTACTCCTTCCCAGCTGTCTGCTGGTTCTTTAATATATAAATCATTCTGCTAAAACATATTCTAACGCACTTCACCACTTAACATGTGGCATTTCTGGCATATCCCCTAATGCAATAGTTCAAAATCACCCAACACTAAGACAATCAGTCCAAATTCCAACATCACATCCAAAATATAACATTCGAGCGAATAAAGATCCACCACCACAACATAGCATGTACATCAGAACTCCATATAACACAAAAATCATCATACCTGATCCCAGTTTCCATCGTGAGAATACATGCACCCCTTTTGATACCTAATCATTCCACGATAGATAGTCAATATTTACATGTGCTACCAAGCAAACCCGAATACCATTAGTGGACACAACAAGAACATGTCGTAATACTAATGAAATATAATTAGTTTAATCGTTTGAAGCTCTCTTATCTAATCACTTAGAAGGAATGACTACACAACCCATGCTCTGCATGACATACACATGCCTTTTGCAAATTCTACAAATGCTGACACGACAGATATGATCTGTATACTTTCTTAGCCATTGTCGAAACAACAATTCATTAGTTTTATACTCTTGGCAAGAACTATCACCTTATTCTGAACCAAATAATGGTCTTAGCTCTTTACTTTACTTCATATACTCAGGTTGCACCGATCTCAAATTCAATGATATCGTCTTGCCTAGTACGAACTGCTCGGGTAATAAGACATTCTAGACATAATTAAATGTCTCATATGATGCCCCAATGTGCTAATAGGTTACCAATTCGAATGCGGTACTAAAGAAAATGAGCTCTAGAAGGAATTATCAAATCCTACGCACTAATACAGACTTTCTTTGGAAAATAGGAAGTAAGGCATACAAAGACAGCATATAGAAACTATACTCGATATCACACTATTGCGGCATGCAACCCGATCCAGATAACATACCCATGGTGGTACGCTACCCGATCCACACATAGATGTCACATAAGGAGATGAACATCGATCCAACTTTGCTCATTACAACATAATACCGAGTATCGGTCATAAGAATGCTAAGTGCATAATAATATCTCTGAGGGACCTATAGCGTTATAAGCTACAACAGTCAAGCACAACTGAGGCGCGATATGTAGTCAGAATTTCAACAGCCAAGCTGCTCATATAACATCATTCCTACGCAATCTTAACATGTAAGCAACTTCTCGAGTTGTCTCACAACTCACATGGTGCAATGCATCGTTACGCGAGATATCTGACAATGAAGCATCATCGTAACTACTCCCCTATGAGGACTGCGTTACATAAATGCACACATCTGGCCTGATATAGATCCACCATTCATATTAAGTCCATCCACTGACTTCAAGTTAATTCTGATCATAAGAAAGTAGTTTGACAACCTTTCAAGGGTCCATAATAACTCCTTTTTCTCATAACACACAAGAACAACCATCATAATCGGAGTAATCCTCCCTAGTTCACAACCCAATAGGCCAAGTGCCCTCTAGGCATAAATTCCTCAATTTAGCGACACTGTCACAACCCTCATACTTGGTTTACCTCTTTCATCAATCAAGTGACTATATGCCACACTTATATAATCTTCCAGTGGAAAACACTCTCACAACCTACCGCAATAATATTTGGGGCGTACCTCCAAACCACCAATCGCACTAACGCTAAAGAGCGATCTAGATTCATTAGCTAGATGCAAAACCCCTTTTTACAAAACACCGATGTTAGGTGACTGCCACGACCCTAGTTCACCAATTGTGAACATGTCGTGATGGCACCCAGTCCCCACGACTAGGTAAGCCTAACACGTTGCGGAATATACAAGTTATAAACACTTAAATAAGAAACAGCGGAAAAATAGCATAAAAGATATGTAATTCGTGCCGCTTGGCACATACATCCGTCACACAATAAATAAAAATACTACCAAGATCCGGAATCCCACGGTAACACAGACTAAAAGGGAAATACAACTGTGGCTCTATGTGTAAAGAGTATCTAACAACGAAATAAAGAAAAATGTCAACTAGTACTACTAGAATAGAATGGAAGCCTCCGGATCCACGGACGTAGCAGATCATACCTCGAAGTCTCCCAGAAAGCTGCGGAATCACCTAGTACGAGCCTGCTCTGATGTACCTGGATCTGCACAACAAAAGTGTGCAGAAGAGTAGCATGAGTACACCACGGCGGTACTTAGTAAGTGCCAAGCCTAACCTCGATGGAGTAGTGACGAGGAAGGTCAGGGCCCTACTGAGAAAAATAATAATATAATGATGATAATAAAATAAACAGTTTAAATGATAATAATTTCCGAAATAACAACATTATGATGATTACTGCAACTGTCTACAATTAAGCTAACAACAAATAACCAACTCAAATAAACAAATCCAGGATCCGTGGGAATTGAACCCACAGTCCCATTCTCAGTACCTCTGGGTCTCCGGGAATCGAACCCGCAGCCCATGTCTCAATAATATCTCAATAACTCAGGATCTCCGGGAATCGAACCCGCAGTCCCTACCAATAAGTCGGGATCTCGAGAATCGAACCCGTAGTCCATATTTCAATAATATCAGGATCTTGGGAATTAATCTCAGGATCTCGGGAATCGAACCCGTAGTCCATATTTCAATAATCTCAGGATCTCGGGAATCGAACCCGTAGTCCGTATTTCAATACAAGTAAAAGGAATACACAGAGAGAAGTATAATATGCTTAACTATAACTTCGACGATAGACAGCGCCAGCGATTTACCAAGAAAACTCAAGTAAGACAATTAGGCAACTAGACAGTTAAACACTATCTAATCATGCTTTTCTAACTACTACCGGGTAGGAATATCGAATTTAACAGCTAAAAACAGGAATATCACTCATTGAACATTTTAAGTAAAGTATGTGTTCAACAACCAGCGCATGTACACGCCCGCCACCTCGCGTACAAGGCATTTAAAGTATCACAATAATATCCTAGGGGTGAAAGTCCGCCACACGAGGTTAGACAAGCCACTTACCTCAATTCCGGTACGAAACCGCTAAGAAATAACCCTCTTGCCGCGAATGTCGGCCTCCACAAGTGTAGTATCTGATAAAAATCAATAGAATCACATCAAAATAGGCCAATTGGGCATTACCCAATCAAAATAACTCAAAATATACCAAAACCCACAAGTTGTCAAAACCCGACTTTCGGTACGCTTATCGAAAAATTACGAAAAATATATATTCGTGTTCCTTATCTCAATACGAGTCTAGGCATATAAAATTTACCAAAATCGGACTCCATTTGCCCACTCAAATCAGAGATTTTCTAACATTTAGGCCTAGGGCTCAAACCCACCTTTAATCCCCCATTTTCAGTGAAATAATCACGGATTTCATGATAAACCAACGAATTAAGGTCAAGAAACTTACCCCCGATGATTTCCCGATGATATCCCAGCGTTTCCCCTTCAAAATCCTCTCTTGGAGCTCAAAAATGGCGTTTTTGTGTATGGGGGTCACGGGTGTTATGTTCTGAACTTAAGCTCACTGCTAGACCCCCATTGCTCATCGCGTTCGCGTTACTGTTCACGCATTCACGATGAACAGCCCAACTTCTTCTACGCGAACGCGAAGTAACCCACGCGTTCGCGATGACTTGCAAAATTTACCTATCGCGAACGCGACGCTCCCCACGCGTCCGCGAAGCACAATTTCCCTTCCTCAACGCGAACGCGACAACTCCCACGCGTTCGCGAAGAACAACCTTCCAATCGACCATTTTTCTTCTACGCGTACGCGACACCTGGGACGCGAACGCGGTGCTTCCTCTTTTCCTTCTACGCGATCGCGACTCAAGGGACGCGAACGCGATGCTTTGCCCTACCATGCCTACGCGAACACGGCCATTGCCACGCGAACGCGTAGGCTTAACGTCTGCTGCACTGCTGCTGCATTTTCTGCAGAAATTTCCAAGTTCCAAATGCCCGCTTGATGGTCCGAATTCATTCCGAGGCTCCCGGGACCCCAACGAAAACCACCAACATACTCCAAAACACGATACGAACTTATTCCAATCATAAAAACACCATCCTAAACATCAAAATCACCAATTACACACGGATTTAAGCCTAAGTTTCTTCAAAACTTTCAAAACTAACATTCGGTCCAAAACCCAACCAAACGACGTCCAAATGACCCGAAAATTTGAGGACATATCCAGAATCACATAACGAAGCTACAGAAATTGTCGAATTCCATTCCGACCCCCGGATCAAAATCTCACCTATCGTTCGGATTCGCCAAAATTTCAACCTTCGGCATTTCAAGCCTAATTGAGCTACGGACCTCCAAAATACATTCCGAACGCGCTCCCAACCCCCAAATCACCTAACGGAGATAATGGGACCATCGGATTTCCGTTCCGAGATCATCTTAACATTATTCCGGCTACGGACCATTTTCTAGCTTTAAAGCTCTCTTTTAGGGACTAAGTGTCCCAAAATGCTCCCGATTTCAGAACTGACTCTCCCGGCAAACCACAATAGCAGAAATGAACTTAGGGGAACAGTTAAATTAGGGATTGGGGCGTAATTTTCTAAAATGACCGGTCGGGTCGTTACATCTTCCCACACTTAAAGATTCGTTCGTCCTCGAACGAGCATAGAAAACATACCTGGGGTAGTGAAAAGATGAGGGTACTGGCTGCGCATATCCTGCTCGGTCTCCCAAGTCGCCTCCTCGACCGGCTGGCCCCGCCACTGAACCTTTACCGAAGCGATGTTCTTTGACCTTAGCTTTCTGACCTGCCTGTCTAGAATGGCTACTGGCTCCTCAACATAAGACAGATCCTTGTCTAGCTGAACAGATGTGAAATCCAACACATGCGATGGGTCACCATGGTATCTCCGGAGCATGGAGACATGAAATACGGGGTGAATTCCGGCTAGGCTGGGAGGTAAGTCCAACTCATAAGCAACCTCCCCAACACGCCTCAAAATCTCAAAAGGGCCAATAAATCTAGGACTCGGCTTCCCTTTCTTCCCAAACCTCATAACGCCCTTCATGGGCGAGACTCGAAGTAGAACCCGCTCGCCAACCATAAAAGTCACGTCGCGAACCTTCTTATCCGCATAACTCTTCTGTCTAGACTGAGCTGCACGAAGTCTGTCCTGAATCACCTTGACCTTGTCCATAGCCTCCTGAACCATATCAGTACCTAGCAACCTGGCCTCGCCCGGCTCAAACCAACCTACGGGAGACCTGCACCTCCTACCATATAGGGCCTCGTACGGTGCCATCTGAATACTAGACTGGTAGCTGTTGTTATAAGCAAACTCCGCCAGTGGCAAGAAGTGATCCCATGAACCTTCGAACTCAATCACGCACGCACGGAGCATATCCTCCAAAATCTAAATAGTGCGCTCGGACTGCCCATCAGTCTGGGGGTGAAAGGCTATGCTCAGCTCCACCCGAGTACCTAACTTCTGCTGTACACCTCTCCAGAACCGTGAAGTGAACTGAGTGCCTCTATCTGAAATGATGGAAACTAGAATACCATGCAGTCGAACTACCTCCCTGATATAGATCTCCGCCAGTCGCTCCGATGAATATGTAGTGCTCACCGGTATAAAATGGGCGGACTTGGTCAACCGATCCACAATGACCCAAATGGAATCAAACTTCCTAACCGTCCGTGGAAGTCTAGATACAAAGTCCATGGTAATGCGCTCCCATTTCCACTCGGGAATCTCAATCTGCTGCATCAATCCACCCGGACGCTGATGCTCATACTTCACCTGCTGGCAGTTGAGGCATCTAGAAACATATTCAACTATATCCCTCTCCATCCGCCTCCACCAGTAATGTTGTTTCAAGTCCTGATACATCTTCGCGGCTCCCGGATGGATGGAATACCGCGAGCTATGGGCCTCTGCTAGAATCAGCTCTCGACGATCATCCACATTAGGCACACAGATACGCCTCTACATCCTCATAACTCTATCATCCCCGATGGTAACATCTCGAGCATCACCACGCCGAACTCTATCCTGAAGGGCAAGCAAATGAGGGTCGTCAAATTGTCGCTCTCTGATGCGATCTAATAAAGAAGACCAAGAGACCATATAGGCTAGAACCCGGCTGGGCTCCGAAAGATCCAATCTAACAAACTGCATGGATAAAGCTCGAACATCCATCGCCATAGGCCTCTCCGAAATTGGTAGGTATGTCAAACTCCCCAAACTCTCCACTCGACGACTCAAGGCATCGGCAACCATATTAGCCTTGCCCGGATGATAGAGAATAGTAATATCATAGTCCTTCGGTAGCTCCAACCATCTCCTCTGACGCATATTCAGGTCCTTCTGCTTAAGCAAGTGCTGCAAGCTCCGGTGATCAGTGTAGATCTCATAAGGAACCCCATATAAATAATGACGCCAAATTTTCAAGGCGTGAACAATGGCAGCTAGCTCCAAATCATGAACAGGGTACTTCTCATGCACCTTCAGCTGTCTCGACGCGTAGGCAATCACCCTACCGTCCCGCATCAATACCGCACCGAGTCCAACTCGTGAGGCATCACAATATACGGTATAGGACCCCGTACCTGTAGGCAACATCAATATAGGGGCCGAAGTCAAAGCTGTCTTGAGCTTCTGAAAGCTCGCCTCACACTCGTCTGTCCACTAAAAAGGGGCACCTTTTGGGTCAATCTAGTCATAGGTGCTGCAATCGAAGAGAACCCCTCTACAAAACGACGGTAATAGCCCGCCAAACCAAGGAAACTGCGAATCTCAGTAGCGGAGGAGGGTCTGGGCCAACTTTGCACGGCCTCCACCTTTCCTCGGATCTACTCGAATACCATCACTCGATACCACGTGGCCCAAAAATGCCACTGAACTCAACCAGAATTCACATTTAGAGAACTTGGCATAAAGCTGCTTCTCCCTCGGAATCTGAAGCACTATCCTCAAATGTCGCTCGTGCTCTTCCCGGCTCCGGGAATATACTAGAATATCATCAATGAAGACAATCACGAACGAGTCCGGATAAGGCCTGAACACACTGTGCATCAAATGCATAAAGGCTGCTGGGGCATTAGTCAGCCCAAAAGACATCACGAGGAACTTATAGTGACCATACCGGGTCCTGAAGGCAGTCTTCGGGATATCTGGCTCCCGAATCTTCAGCTGGTGATACCCGGAGCGCAAATCAATCTTAGAAAACACATGTGCGCCCTATAACTGGTCAAATAAATCATCAATACGGGGCAAAGGATACCGGTTCTTCACTGTAACCTTATTCAGCTGACGATAGTCAATACACATACGCATAGAACCGTCCTTTTTCTTCACAAACAATACAGGAGCACCCCAAGGCGAAACACCGGGTCGAATAAAACCCTTGCCCAATAACTCCTGTAACTGATCCTTCAACTCCTTCAACTCAGGAGGAGCCATACGGTACGGTGGAATAGAAATGGGCTGAGTGCCGGCAACAAGTCAATAGCAAAGTCAATATCTTTGTCGGGCGGCATGCCCGGAAGATCAGCCTGGAAATACATCAGCAAAGTCACGTACCACATGAACGGAATCAATAGAGGGAGTGTCAATACCGACGTCCCGCACATAGGCTAGATAAGCAGCACATCCCTTCTCAACCATACGCTGAGCTCTGAGAAAAGAAATAACACGGCTAGGGGTGTGATCTAGAGTACCACTCCACTCAATACGTGGAATGCCTGGCATAGCCAGCGTCACGGTCTTGGCGTGACAATCAAGAATAGCATAATGGGGCGACAACCAGTCCATGCCCAGAATAATATCAAAATCGACCATCCCAAGCAGCAATAGATCCGCTCTGGTCTCAAAATCACAAATGGTAACCAAACACGACCGATATACGCAGTCCACAACCAAAGAATCACCCACCGGAGTGGAAACATAAATGGGGGCACTCAAAGAATCCCGAGGCACACCCGGGTGAGAAGCAAAGTAAGAACACATATGAAAAAGTGGAACCGGGGTCGAATAGAACCGATGCCTCCCTGTGACTAACCGGAATAATACTTGTGATAACGGAATCGGATGCAACAGCCGCGGCGCGATCGGGAATAGCATAGAATCTGGCTGTCCCCCCTCTCGAGGGTGGCCTCTGGAACCATGACCCCCGCCCCTGGCTGGCCGGGCGGGTGGAATGGCGACTGGGGCCGGAATGATAGCCTACTGGGCCCCGAGAACCACGCGGATGCCGTGATGACCGATGAGGGGCTCCTCTCCTGCGCTCGGGGCACTCCCTAACCAGGTGGCGAGTATCCCCGCACTCAAAACAAGCTGTGGGAGGACGCGGTGGATGTGATCGACCGGCCTCACCCCCACTAGTCCGACCCCAGAAGGACCCCGCGTAGGAGGTGCACCGGAACCGGGGGAGCATAATAAGGCTCCCGAGGTGCTGGAAAACCTGGAGTACTATGGGCTACGGGCAATGCCGAGTGAACCGGTCGACCGGAATAACCTCTGCCAAAACGACCGGCCGATGAAGTGCGGGCACCAGAGAAATGGCCCGACTCACGAGACCTCTTGGCCTCTCTCTCTCTGCTCTCTAGGGAGCATACTCTCGATCCTCTTGGCAATGCTAACCTGCCTGCTAATAAGATATATCTGTCTCCAGCTCTCTGGCCATGCTGGATCGGATAGGCGGAACAAGGCCCTTAATAAATCTCCGCACTCTCTCCCGAACCGTGGCTACCAAAGTCGGTGCATGCCTGGCTAGACGGGTGAAACTCTGATAGCATACTCCGATACTGACATGGAGCCCTGTCGCAATCGCTCAAACTCCGAGCGCCAAGAATCCTTAAGGCTCTGTGGAACAAACTCCCTCAAAAATAGATCTGAAAACTGCATCCAAGTCAATGAAGCAGACTCCTCTGGACTATCCAACTCATACGTGCGCCACCAATCATAAGCGGCCCCATGAAACTGAAAAGCAGTGAAGGAAACCCCGCTGGTCTCCACAATCCCCATAGTACGAATAATACGATGACACTCCTCTAGAAAACCCAATGCATCATCTGAAGCCAAACCGCTAAACACTGGAGGGTCATATTTCTTGAACCTCTCCAATCTACGCTGCTCGTCCTCAGAGGCAGTTGGTCCACCTCCGGGCTGTGTTGGGGCGGCAGGAGGCATAACCAAAACATCTGGAACCTGTCCCACTGGCACACGCTGCTCCGGTGTAACGGCTGCGGGAGTCTGGGCCCCTCCCCCGGCCTGAGATGTAGCTGCAACGAGAGGGAGCAGTCCTGCCTGAGCTAAAGTGGTATACATACTCATGAACTAGGCCAGGGTCTCCTGTAGTGCTGGAGTAGTAGCATCTGTAGTCGGTGTACCAGGTGCCTGCGCTCCAACTTGGTCTACCTGTGGCACTTCAGCGGCAGCGCGCGCGGGTGTTGTGGCTACACCTCGGGCGCATCCTCGTCCTCTACCTCGGCCCCGGCCTCTGACGGCAGCAACAGGGGGCGCGAGTACCTGATCATCGCGAGTAGCTCGTGTCCTCACCATCTGTGAGAGAATAGAAAGTAGTAGTCTAGATCTATGATGCCAAGAATGTCGCACGACAAGGAATCCAAAAGAAATGAAGAGTTTCCTAAACAGTTACATAGCACCTCGTAGATAAATACAGACGTCTCCGTATCGATCAGCGAGACTCTAAGTAACCGACCTGTGTCCCGTGACTCCTATGAACCTAGAGCTCTGATACCAACTTGTCACGACCCTAGTTCACCAATTGTGAACATGTCGTGATGGCACCCAGTCCCCACGACTAGGTAAGCCTAACACGTTGCGGAATATACAAGTTATAAACACTTAAATAAGAAACAGCGGAAAAATAGCATAAAAGATATGTAATTCGTGCCGCTTGGCACATACATCCGTCACACAATAAATAAAAATACTACCAAGATCCGGAATCCCACGGTAACACAGACTAAAAGGGAAATACAACTGTGGCTCTATGTGTAAAGAGTATCTAACAACGAGATGAAGGAAAAATGCCAACTAGCACTACTAGAATAGAAGGGAAGCCTCCGGATTCGCGGACGTAGCAGATCATACCTCGAAGTCTCCCGGAAAGCTGCAGAATCACCTAGCATGAGCCTGCTCTGATGTACCTGGATCTGCACAACAAAAGTGTGCAGAAGAGTAGCATGAGTACACCACGGCGGTACTCAGTAAGTGCCAAGCCTAACCTCGATGGAGTAGTGATGAGAAAGGTCAGGGCCCTACTGAGAAAAACAATAATATAATGATGATAACAAAATAAACAGTTTAAATGATAATAATTTCCGAAATAACAACATTATGATGATTACTGCAACCGTCTACAATTAAGCTAACAACAAATAACCAACTCAAATAAACAAATCCGGGATCTGTGGGAATTGAACCCACAGTCCCATTCTCAGTACCTCTGGGTCTCCGGGAATCGAACCCGCAGCCCATGTCTCAATAATATCTCAATAACTCAGGATCTCCGGGAATCGAACCCGTAGTCCATATTTCAATAATCTCAGGATCTCGGGAATCGAACCCGTAGTCCATATTTCAATAATCTCAGGATCTCGGGAATCAAACCCGTAGTCCATATTTCAATAATCTCAGGATCTCGGGCATCGAACCCGTAGTCCATATTTCAATAATCTCAAGATCTCGGGAATCGAACCCGTAGTCCATATTTCAATACAAGTAAAAGGAATACACAGAGAGAAGTATAATATGCTTAACTATAACTTCGCCGAGAGACAGCGCCAGCAATTTACCAAGAAAACTCAAGTAAGACAATTAGGCAACTAGACAGTTAAACACTATCTAATCATGCTTTTCTAACTACTACCGAGTAGGAATATCGAATTTAACAGCTAAAAACAGGAATATCACTCATTGAACATTTTAAGTAAAGTATGTGTTCAACAACCAGCGCATGTACACGCCCGTCACCTCGCGTACAAGGTATTTAAAGTATCACAATAATATCCTAGGGGTAAAAGTCCCCCACACGAGGTTAGACAAGCCACTTACCTCAATTCCGGTACGAAACCGCTAAGAAATAACCCTCTTGCCGCGAATGTCGGCCTCCACAAGTTTAGTATCTGATAAAAATCAATAGAATCACATCAAAATAGGCCAATTGGGCATTACCCAATCAAAATAACTCAAAATATACCAAAACCCACAAGTTGTCAAAACCCGACTTTCGGTACGCTTATCGAAAAATCACAAAAAATATATATTCGGGTTCCTTATCTCAATACGAGTCTAGGCATATAAAATTTTCCAAAATCGGACTCCATTTGCCCACTCAAATCAGAGATTTTCTAACATTTAGGCCTAGGGCTCAAACCCACCTTTAATCCACCATTTTCGGTGAAATAATCACGGATTTCATGATAAACCAACGAATTAAGGTCAAGAAACTTACCCCCGATGATTTCCCGATGATATCCCAGCGTTTCCCCTTCAAAATCCTCTCTTGGAGCTCAAAAATGGCGTTTTTGTGTATGGGGGTCGCGGGTGTTATGTTATGAACTTAAGCTCACTGCCAGACCCCATTGCTCATCGCGTTCGCGTTACTGTTCACGCGTTCGTGATAAACAGCCCAACTTCTTCTACGCGAACGCGAAGTAACCCACGCGTTTGCGATGACTTGAAAAATTTACCTATCGCGAACGCGACGCTCCCCACGCGTCCGCGAAGCACAATTTCCCTTCCTCAACGCGAACGCGACAACTCCCACGCGTTCGCGAAGAACAACCTTCCAATCGACCGTTTTTCTTCTACGCGTACGCGACACCTGGGACACGAACGCGGTGCTTCCTCTTTCCCTTCTACGCGATCGCGACTCAAGGGACGCGAACGCGATGCTTTGCCCTACCATGCCTACGCGAACGCGTAGGCTTAACGTCTGCTGCACTGCTGCTGCATTTTCTGCAGAAATTTCCAAGTTCCAAATGCCCGCTTGATGGTCCGAATTCATCCCGAGGCTCCCGGGACCCCAACGAAAACCACCAACATACTCCAAAACACGATACGAACTTATTCCAATCATAAAAACACCATCCTAAACATCAAAATCACCAATTACACACGGATTCAAGCCTAAGCTTCTTCAAAACTTTCAAAACTAAGATTCGGTTCCAAAACCCAACCAAACGACGTCCAAATGACCCAAATATTTGAGGAAATATCCAAAATCACATAACGAAGCTACAGAAATTGTCGGAATTCCATTCCGACCCCCGGATCAAAATCTCACCTATCGTTCGGATTCGCCAAAATTTCAACCTTCGGCATTTGAAGCCTAATTGAGCTACGGACCTCCAAAATACATTCCGAACGCGCTCCCAACCCCGAAATCACCTAACGGAGCTAATGGGACCATCGTATTTCCGTTCCAAGATCGTCTTAACACTGTTCCGGCTACGGACCATTTTCTAGCTTTAAAGCTCTCTTTTAGGGACTAAGTGTCCCAAAATGCTCCCGATTTCAGAACTGACTCTCCCGGCAAACCACAATAGCAGAAATGAACTTAGGGGAACAGTTAAATTAGGGATTGGGGCGTAATTTTCTAAAACGACCGGTCGGGTCGTTACAGTGACGCTGAAAACAATGCCAACTTACCGTAAACATGGCAACTTATCTCCTGCTCATCCGTGCTCATGTCATCTTGTCAAAAATTTCCTTCACTCGTGTCGTTCACGACCCAATTTCCACAACTAGAACTGATTCACCAGCATGCATCAAATCAGAACTAACATAGTACATAACTATACAATCAACTAATCAACAATAACCTCCCTAACTTAGCTCGAAGCCATATGTCACAACTGACTATACTTATAACGCGTATGCTCCATTGCTGTCATAATACCACAGTGAGATTAAACTCGTTCTTTCATAAGCTTGTGAAAACCCAAATCATCCGGACTTTTAACTTTTCTACATTTTCTTGCATTCACTCACATAACAGTTAAGCCTGCTCTCTAGGCGACCAAATTTTACTAAGTCCCAAATTTTTTAAAAATTTCGGCAGAGTTTCCTTTGTAATTGGGCCTATCCACCTGCCAAAGAATCACCAAAACCATCCTAACCACATGGCTACAACTTGACAAAACATCATAATGTATATTAACAATATTAATCTCAATACTACCTGTATTATATTATCAAAATTGATACATGGACATGTGTTGCACCTATTCGAATCATGAAACATAGAAAATACCTTCCACTGACATACACATATTACATCCAATTTAGTCTTTCTGAATCTGAACTCATACCGCCGCAAGTATTTCACTTAACTTTCCAACTAGGAGATACGAAAATATTCTTCACGCACGCATAACTCGGGGCTACACAACAAATCGCAACAGGAATCGAACACCTAATAGTTCATCTATTATCCTGCAGACTCCCTCGTCACTACCAAGATCACGTAGATATACCTCACAGTACTAACATACTCATCATATGTATATCCAGCCGTCATTCCCACAATTAGGGAGAACGCTGAACATATAAATTCAAATCACTTGTTCACACAATCAACACCTCGGTGCTCAAGCCATAGGCAAAGATTCGGCCTTAAGTCCTCTGAACTGGCCCAACATCAACTCACGGAGATTATATCTCACCCCTCGATCGGGGAATCACAAGCCATTAAGGCACATACACTACTGAGCGCTCACGTGCGCATACAGACATGTGGTAAGAATTTCAAGAGTTATATCTCAAACTGAATCAAGTACGCACGATCAGATTTCCAAGAAAGTGAAGGTTTCCTAAAGGTTCTGCAGCCTCTCGTGGAGGAATACATGCGTCCCCGTATCGTTCCACGAGACTTTACTAAACCAGCTCATGACTCATGAGGCCTAGTAACTTGGCTCTGATGCCAACTTGTCACGACCCCAAATTCGATCGTGATGGCGCCCAACACTAATGCTAGGCAAGTCTGACCATTTACTCTCTCAACCCGAGCACGAAGCTCAAAACCAATTAATTAAATACTCAAATAAAAACAATTCAAAATACTGACATAAACTGTAACTCCCAAAGACCCGGGGTCATGAGTCTAGAGACTCTAAAATAAACTGGATAATAATATCTGAATGAAAATACACAAGTCTGGGAATGTATATATAAATACAATTGAAATAGGAAGAGCAGTCAGGTCCTGCGAACGTCAAGCAGCTACCTTAACAACTCTAATAAGCTCTGGAGACAAAGACTGCTCGGCTAAGCCTCCGGTGCACCTGAATCTGTACACAAGGTGCAGGGAGTAGGGGTGAGTACTACTGACTCAGTGAGTAATAAGCATATACAATGTCTGAAGATAAGAAATCCAAGAAATGCCACAAAGTAAAGCTAAAACTAACAGTCTAACACTTTACTACCAACCAACAACAACATGAAATGACAGCTAAAACAAGTAAATAACAATGCATGAATGCAATGTAATGCACATAACTGCTACGGTGCGTAGCCCGATCCATTTAACATCGATGGCGCTCACTGGGGGTGTGTGCAAATTCTGGAGGGGCTCCTTCAGCCAAAGAGCAATATAATCATAACATTCACTGCGATGTGCATCCCGATCCATACTCAGTCCACAGTATGTATATGAGTTACATAACAGATTTTATTAATTTCCCAGTTTCCAATTTATTAAGAAGAAGAAAATATTTTAGATATTTAACTTCAGGAAAAGTGACTTAGAATTTATAACAGTGATTAACACACGACTGAGATTAATGATTATACAAGCATGCTATCACAATGATATTCATTATCTGAGGATGCTGCGGATCGACATATGGCCCTAAACATGGCAATAAGCCCAGATATATTCAACACAGGATGCGTATCAGTCGCCAATATAGAAACGTTCTTGTTCGGGATGGACCAAGTCACAATCCCCAGTCATAAACAATCCCGCACCTGCCTTGGGGGTGCAAGTCACACCCTAAATAGCATCACAATATGATAAACCGGGGTTTCAAACCCTCAGGCCATCATCTATACAAACTACTCACCTCTAACCGACCGTAGACTCGTCCGCAATGCGTTTTCCTTTCGTATCAACCTCCTCGTGCTCGAATCTAGTCAAAACTACATCGAATACATAAATAATGGGTTAAAAAAACATAACCCAATAAACAATGCTCGAAAAGTACTAAAATTAATGAAGTTGGTAAAACCTGAGCCCCGGGCCCACTTCTCGAAAAATTCCCAAAATCATACCAACGGATTCCTCGTCTCGCCACGAGTTCGTACATATAAAGTTTATCAAAAATGGAGCTCAAATGGCCTTTCAAATCTTAAAAATTTCAAACACCAAGCCCTAGTTCTTCACAATTTCTACCCAATTTCATGAATTTGGACGTTGATTCTTCTATAAAATGGTATTTTCTAGTCAAGAGACTTACCTCCAATCAATACTCGTTGAAAATCCTCTTCAAATCGGTCAAAAAGCTCTCTTAGCGGACTAAAAATCGTGAAAAAATAATGTGGGTTGCAGATAAAATATTATAAAATATTATGCCCACATCCTGAAGCCCTTCTATGCGATCGCATAAAGGCCCACGCGATCGCATAGCACAAAATTTTCCTTCCTCAAATTACCTTTCACAATCGCACATAATCACCCGTAGTCACATAACACATGGTCTTTACCCTGTGCGATCACATTACCCAGACTGCGTCGCATAGCATATTTCAAACACCCCTCGAATTTCTTCTATGCGATCGCATGACAGCCTCTGCGATCACATAGAGCAAATTTTCCCTGCAATTTTTCTGCTGCATTTTTCATGTTCAAAACTCATTGTTAGCCATCCGAAATCACCCCGAGGCCCTCGATAACTCAACCAAATGCACAGATATATTCTATTACTTCATTCAAACTTGCTCGTAACATAAAAACACTACCCTAAACACCATAATCATCAAATTATCACGAATTCAAGCCTAAGTTAAAGTAAAACTTTCGAAACTTGCATTTGAACTAAACCCGACCTAAACACCTCCGAATGACCTGAAACTTTGCACGTATATCCAAAATCACCTAACGGAGCTACTGCAATTCCGACCCTCAGATCAAAATCTCACCTACCAACCAAAATTCGCCAAAATCCAACCTTTGCCAATTCAAGCCTAATTCTACATCGAACCTCTAAATTCAATTCCGATTGCGCTCCTATGTCACAAATCATCCCCCAAAACTAGTCGAATCATCAGAAATCCATTCCGAGCCTTGTAACTCATAAGTCAATATTTGATTGACTTTTCCAAACTAACCATCTCATAAAGAGACTAATTGTCTCAGTTCAAACCGAACTCTATCTGAATTACTTCAAATTCTCCAATCACATATAACGAAACATGTAGAAGCATAAAATGGAGTAAACGGGGCGGTAACTACCGTGATGACGGGTCGGGTCGTTACATTGTTGATGTTAAATATTTTTTTGTTGTTTGGTTTGAATGTATCGTACTGTACTTTAACTGATAAGTTTACTAAAATACCCTCAATTGTTTAACTATTAAATTTGTCAAAAATTATGCATAAAATAATTTTATAAAACAAAACAGAAGAAGACAAAACACAATAAGAAAGCAGAATAAGTAGCGAGACAGCAGAAGGCAAAACAAAGGAGCACAACTAATTAGAATTGAGTTACAAGCAAATTAGGGGGAAAATAAAACAAAAGGCAGCAAAACACCTTTAACATTGGTTTAGAAAAAAATAAAGCAGATTGTAAGTTGGAGATTTATAGTTAAAATAGAAAAAAAGATAAAGTGTAAAATAGAATTGTGGAGTAATTAGATAATTAGGGTATAATTGGAAAGAAAAATAGAAAACAAGCCCACCACACCAAATTGGTTGTCTCAAAAAGGGGGACTTTTCATTGTTCCGGAACAATAAATTTAACAATACAATACAATACAACCAATTTTAATAAAAAAATCAAAACAAATATTATTTTGGGCTAACAATACAGTACGATTCAATGAAAAACAATCGTCCAAACAAGCTGTTACAGACTGAAAAATATTTTTCAAGGAGCTACCAGAGAGTATTATTTTTCGACTATTAAAAGTTAAGGGGTTAATGTAGAATCCTTACTCTTCAAAAATATATCCTCCATTTCTTTTCAGCATCTAATTGATGCTTTTAAAATTGTTTATTTTACAAACTAATAAAAAGTCAGATTAATTTTCTGTTGACAATTCCAATATCTTGAGATTGAAGAACAATAAGAATAATATTGACAAAGAAAGGAGAAATAAAATAAAGACGACTCGACGCCTGATTTAGCACATACTCTATAATTAATAATATCTCCGTCTAAGCTGTTCTTTTGCCATTCTTCTAAGTTGACTCACAATATGCAATTATTTTAAAAGCTGCATATTTTCCGAGACAAAATGCGAATCTTACTTAATGACTGCATTGAAACTAATTAATGACCCATGTGATGACCTTATAATATGAACAGTGTCGACCTAATTTTACTAGTTGTCTATCTAATCTTTTAAACTAAAAAAAGCCAATGAGTATATAATTTATGTAAGATATATCGGCTAGAAACAGTAAACATGGAACCTGGTTGGCTATTTGTGTAAATATATATTACAGTTATAGCATTCCTGGCTGATCCAAATCAAACCCTCTTTACAAGAATAAAATCTCGGAAGTTAGAAATAAAATATATATGTGTTTCTTCCTCTTATTGCCAGTAAAGTTTATTAATTAGAAAGACAATAAATTGGGGGAGTCAATGGTATTTAGAATTCATATACAATAGTTTGAGATTGAGGGGTAATTAATGTTGACATTTTATTGTATAGATGACAAAAAATTCCGATTGTTTTTTTTTTTAAAATTAGCCGAATTTCTTTCTTTCTTGTTTTGTACTTGCAAATTTAGAAAATTGGAGCAGAATAGCCACTCTATCATCATCATCCTACTATGTTGACGAGTTCCACACGCCAAGAAAATGGCACCACGTAAAAGAAATAAAAGATAATTACTTCCTTCAGTATGCAACCATCAAATCAAAACTCAAACATGGGAAACCTAAAATTATACATTAATAGGGATTTAGCTGCCTAAAGTTTATTTATGGTCACTACTTTAATTTGTCCTGACATAAAAAATAAAATAAAATTTTTTTCCTTAAGGAATCTCTCGAGAGTTGCAAAATCTTTATGTTTAAATTTGCGAATCTTCGGTTATTCTTTCTTTCTAATTTTATAATTATTCGTTTGTAGACAAGATTACAATCAATTATTGGACTCCATTGAAAATTTGCGATATATTCTGAATTTACTCACGCGTATATATAATATATTTTAAACTTTTGAAAAATACTCATTTCTCTAATGTTGATGGTGTCTAGACTAGTTTGTACATTTCAGTTGCGTTGTATTATCAAATAGGAGTATCTATTATCTCTAACTAACATCATTATCGGTATTTGGTGTGTTAGAGTTGATTTGGATTGGTTTTGGTACGAAATGAGACACTTAGTCTCTTCAAGTAAGGTTTTGTTTGGAAAGGTCAACCAAAGGTTGACGTACGAGTTACAAGGCTCGGATGGGATTTTCGGTGATTCGGTTAGCTTCGGGGTTGGTTCGTGACGTAGGAGTGTGATCGGAATTTATTTTGGAGGTCCGGTGTAGAATTAAGCTTGAATTGGCGAAGTTAATATTTTGGCGAATTCCGGTTAATAGGTGAAAATTTGATCCGAGTGTCGAAATGAGATTCCGAGAGTTGTTATAGCTTCGTTAGGAGATTTTGGATATGTGTGCAAAATTTCAGGTCATTCAGAGGTGTTTTTGTCGGGTTTTTTATTGAATGTGTGTTTCGAATATTTTGGATGAACTTAGGCTTGAATTCGATGAGAATTGATAATTTTGGTGTGTTGGATGTGTTTTTATAATTGGAACAAGTTTGAATAACATTGTAGAATGCATTGTTATTTTTGGTTGAGGTTGTTTGCAACAAATTTTAGGTGATACAAAAATAAATTGCAATCACAAAATAAATATAAAGAAATATAATTTTATTGATAAAATAATTGTGGGTACAATCTTATTTCTCCCTTAATTCTTCTCTCTTGATAATCTCCGTAATTCAAGGGTTGAAGCAGCGTATTTTTTGAATGTAAGGATGATGTAGAGCTCCTGGATATATTTGATCTACGACTTCTTGAACAATTTCATTGTCAAGAAGTATCCGGTCATATTTTGTTCTCTTTATGAGTATCCCGTGAATTTATGAAATTTTTAAGACACCTCTTCAAGGGAATATGTATCCCTTTATATATGTGTGAGTTAGGGTTTAGGGTAGAGTAGCCTCCAGGAAATACTTACATACTTCTAGAGTTTCAAGAAGTCGTGTAGTATCTTTAATTTAGGATTTAGCTTGATCCATAAAAATTTCGATGTCTACAAATGCACCGTACTTCAAGGTTTGTCGGGGTGCAAGCTTGGTGAAACATGAAGTATCCGATCACAACGAACTTTTTTGAAGTAGTTTCGATTTGCAGGAGGAAGAGATGAAGGGCAAAACTAGTCCCACTAAGCTTGCCAATTTGTTTGCAATAAATTATATATGATATAAAATATAAATTATAATCACAAAATAATATGAAGAAATATAATTTTATTGATAAAGTAATGTGGGTACAATTCTATTTGTTCCCTTGATTCTTCTCTCTTGATAATCTCCGTGATTCGAGGGTTGAAGCAGTGTATTTCTCAAATATAAGGATGATCCAAAGCTCCTGGATGTATTTGATCTCTGGCTTCTTGAACTATTTCATTATCAAGAAGTATCCGGACATATTTTGTTCTCTTTATGAGTATACCATGAGTTTATGAGATTTTTAAGATACCTCTTCAATGGAATATATATCCCTTTATATAGGTGTGAGTTAGGGTTAAGGGTAGAGTAGCCTCCAAGAAACACTGACAGACTCCTAGAGTTTCAAGAAGTCTTGTAGTATCTTTAATTTAGGATTTAGCTTGATCCATTAAAATTTCGATGTCTACAAATGCCCCCTACATCAAGGGTTGTCGGGGTGCAAGCTTAGTGAAACTTGAAGTCAAGACTTGAAGTATCCGATCACAACGGAAATTTTTGAAGTAATTTCGATTTGCAGGAGGAAGAGATGAAGGGCAGAACTGGTCCCACTGAGCGTGCTAGAATTTGTAGATAATAAATTTGCGTCAAGAAAATAAAATCAAGACCGAAAATATTGCAACAATCGTAGTATTTGATTTCGAATATTTGCGTGTATAATCTCTATTATTCTTCTAATTCTTCCTTTACATAGTAAATAAATTCAAGGGCCTCTGAGCGTGATCTTGAATCTATTTTTACTGCCACGAACGATGATCTTGTTCTTGAGCTTTGAGCTTATTTTTTGGACTTGAACTTGATTTCTTCTTCGTTCTTGAGCTTGAAGTTGATTTCTTGAACTTCGTTCTTGAGCTTGAACTTGAACTTGAAGCTTGAAGGAATTTGCACCGTTTGATCCACGAGTTTCTTGTTATAACTTCTGGTCCCTTTTCTGAGTTATGAAGACCCCTATTTATAGTTGTGGAAGGGAAGAGTCATGATAAGAATAAACTCTTTCGACCAATCAAATTGAAGGGTGACATGGCCGGATTGGCCAGAACATGTTACTTGCACACGTGGCACGATTTCATTGGTCTTTTAGTGTGACTTGGCATGCCATGTCATTTTGACATGTGGCATGATCATATTGGTTCTTCCGTTTGACTTGCCGTGCCACGTCATATGACACGTGGCACCAAACTGGACCTCTAAGAAGATGACATCTTGAGCTTAGTAAAGTGGGCTCATCACTTTAGCCCAATTAAACGGGCTAGCCCAATGGATTAAGACATATTTATTTAATCCATTTATATTAGACTTATATAGTTAATTCAATTATATTAGCCCATATCTTTACTTGGACCAATATATCTTGAATTTAAAATAGTCCAAATTATTTTATAAATTTAATTTCAATAAATTTTACATGCTCACAAATATCCCCTACTTCAAGACTTGGTCGAGATATAGATTTATCTAGCTTTTAAGACGAGACTTGAAGTATGTAAAAAGTAATTATTACTTCATTTTGATTGGCTTCTCACCAATGCTTCTTTTCACGTTACAATATAACTTAAGAAGATTTAGAGTTTAAACGTGAGCCTTTCCATGGAATTTTACGTGACCAACTTCATGTAGGACACTCCTTTGTATTCCATTGTGACATTTTAACAAATTCTACTAGAATTCAAACTGCTTTTGGCAGATAGTTGCTCGGATAATAACTTGTCCAAAACCGAATGGGTTTTGAAAATGCCCTTAATATCTTTATCCCACATCGGTAGTAATTCTTCAATAGCCGCCTTTAGGAGTTTATAAACAGCGCACCTGAACTTAACTTTGCAGCACGTGCGGATCATTGTTGCTACGTTTGATGATTTGAGAGCTTGGCGTGAAGGTATTCTTCTTCTCTTGTGATTTCTTCCTTATTTTACTTGTTGTCTCTCCTTGAATAATATGTTTTTATTCAACGAGATGATCCACACGTGAAGAACACAATCTTGGGGTGTGAGGGGATGCATACTCATTCTTGCCTGACGACCAGAGGGATTACTTCATGGCCCGATTTTTGGAGAGATTACTTTCAATGTGGCACAATTCTTGGAGAGGTTATTCTCAAAATGGCCTGATTCTTGGAGAGATTACTCTCAAAATGGCCCGATCTTGAAGAGATTACTCTCAACATGGCCCGATACTTGGAGATATTACTCTCAACATGACCCGACTATCGGCGAGGCCAACTTAAGGTGCAAAACCAAGCTTGCACCCCTACAAACCTTGAAGTAGGGGTATTTGTAAACATCAAAATTTTAATGAATCAAGCAAAATCCTAAATTCAAGATACTACAAGACCTCTTGAAACTCTAGGAGTCTGTCAGTATTGCTCCAACGCTACTCTACCAAAATCCTATGTCACTCTTATAAAAAGGGTTACATAATCTTTTAAAAAAGATCTCAAAAATGGAGATCATCTCAGACATCCCATAAACTCACGGGATCATCACAAAGAGATCAAAATATGACTAGATAATTCTTGATAATCAAATACTTCAAGAATGCCAACATAAAACTCAAGGTATCATCACAAAGAGATCAAAATATGGATGGATAATGCTTGATAATCAAATACTTCAAGAATGTCAACATACTTCATGGATGTCAAATAAATCCATGAAAGCCCGCACCATCCTACGTTCGAGAAACACGCAATTCTAGCCCTCTTATCAAGGAGATAATCAGGAGAGAAGAATCAAAAGGAATACAGAATTGTACCCGTGTCTTTTTATGAATAAAATTGTGTTTCTTCATATTTATAGTATGGTTGCAAGTTATTTTTGTATAAACATATAATTTATTTCAAACAAATTGGCACGTCTAGTGGGACCAGTTATGCCCTTCATCTCTTCCTCCTGCAAATCGAAACTACTCCAAAAATTTCTGTTGTAATTGGATACTTCAAGTTTCACCAAGCTTGCACCCTGACAAACCTTGAAGTAGGGGGCGTTTGTAGACATCAAAATTTTAATGGATCAAGCTAAATTCTAAATTAAAGATACTACAAGACTTCTTGAAACTCTAGGAGTCTGTCAGTGTTCCTTGGAGGCTACTCTACCCTCAACCCTAACTCACACTTATATAAAGGGATATATATTCCCTTGAAGAGGTATCTCAAAAATCCCATAAACTCACGGGATACTCATAAAGAGACCATAATATGTCCGGATATTTCTTGACAATGAAATAGTTTAAGAAGCCGGAGATCAAATACATCCAGGAGCTTTGGATCATCCTTACATTCGAGAAATACGTTGCTTCAGCCATCAAATCACTGAGATAATCAGGCGAGAAGAATCAAGTGGATAAATAAAATTTTACCTACGACTTTTTATAAATAAAATTACGTCTCTTCATATTTATATTATGATTGCAAGTTATTTTTGTATCACATATAATTTGTTGCAAACAAATTGCATTTGTAGACATCGAAATTTTAATGAATCAAGAAAAATCCTAAATTCAAGATACTACAAGAACTCTTGAAACTCTAGGAGTCTATCAGTATTGCTTGGAGGCTACTCTACCAAAACCCTAGGTCACTCTTATAAAAAGGGTTACATAATCCTTTAAAAAAGATCTCAAAAATGGAGATCATATCAGAAATCTTATAAACTAACGGGATCATCACATAGAGATCCAAATATGGCTGGATAATTCTTGACAATCAAATACTTCAAGAATTCCAACATACTTCATGGATATCAAATAAATCCATGAAAGCCCGCACTATCCTACGTTCGAGAAACACGATGCTCTAGCCCTCAAATCACGGAGATAATCTGGAGAGAAGAATCAATGGGATAATAGAATTGTAACCTCGTCTTTTTATGAATAAAATTGTGTTTTTTCATATTTATATTGTGGTTGCAATTTATTTTGTGTCACATATAATTTGCTGCAAACAAATTGGCACTAGGAGTATGTCAATATTTCTTGAAGTAGGGGGCATTTGTAGACATCAAAATTTTAATGGATCAAGCTAAATCCTAAATTAAAGATACTACAAGACTTCTTGAAACTCTAGGAGTATGTCAATATTTCTTGGAGGCTACTCTACCCTAAACCCTAACTCACACTTATATAAAGGGATACATATTTCTTTGAAGAGGTGTCTAAAAAATCTCATAAAGTCACGGGATACTCATAAAGAGATCAAAATATATCCAGATATTTCTTGACAATAAAATAGTTCAAGAAGCTGGAGATCAAATACATCCAGGAGCTTTGGATCATCCTTACATTCGAGAAATACGCTGCTTCAACCCTCGAATCACGGAGATAATCAAGAGAGAAGAATCAAGGGGATAGACAGAATTGTACCCCGCATCGTTTTATGAATAAATTTATATTTCTTCATATTTATATTGTGATTTCAATTTATTTTTGAATCATATATAATTTGTTGCAAATAAATTGGCATGCCTGGTGCCGGTGGGACCAGTTCTGCCCTTCATCTCTTCCTTTTGCAAATTGAAACAACTTCAAAATTTTCATTGTGATCGGGTACTTCAAGTCTTGTCTTCTAGTTTCACCAAGCCTGCATCCCGTCAAACCTTGAAGTAGGGGACATTTGTTGACATCGAAATTTTAATGGATCAAGCAAAATCCTAAATTTAAGATACTACAAGACCTCTTGAAACTCCAGGAATCTGTCAGTATTGCTTGGAGGCTACTCTACCAAAAACATAGGTCACTCTTATAAAAAGTGTTACATAATGCTTTAAAAAAGATCTCAAAAATGGAGATCATAACAGAAATCTCATATACTCACAGGATCATCACAAAGAGATCAAAATATGGCTGGATAATTCTTCATAATCAAATACTTCAATAATTCCAACATACCTCATGGATATCAAATAAATCCATGAAATCCCGCACCATCCTACATTCGAGAAACACATTGTTCTAGCCCTCGAATCATGGAGATAATCGGGAGAGAAGAATCAAAGGGATAACAGAATTGTACCCCCGTGTTTTTATAAATAAAATTGTGTTTCTTCATATTTATATTGAGGTTGCAATTTAGTTTTGTATCACATATAATTTGTTTCAAACAAATTTGTATCACATCTCTTTGCGAATATCCCGTGAGTTTATGGGAATTTTGAGATGATCTCCATTTTTTGAGATCTTTTTTAAAGGATTATGTAACCCTTTTTATAAGAGTGACCTAGGGTTTGGGTAGAGTAGCCTCCAAGCAATAGTGACAGACTCCTAGAGTTTCAAGAGGTATTGTAGTATCTTGAATTTAGGATTTTGCTTGATCCATTAAAACTCGATGTCTACAGAGGTCCCGGGAGCTTCGGGGTGAGTTCAGATGGTTAAACAGAGAGATTTGGAATTTTTCATGTGCTAAGTTTACTGGTATCTGGTATTTTCGCACCTGCGGTCTGCGGTTTTGAGACCGCAGGTGCGTTCACATAGAAGCGGAAGAGGTAGTCGCAGAAGCGAGTCTTGGACTCGGGGAAAGTTCCGCAGAAACGGAAGTGTGGATGGCAGAAACGGTCCAACTGGTGCAATTGTTGGGCCGCAAAAACGGTCGAGGCCTTTAAGTGGAAAACCGCATAAGTGGTCCCGCATAAGCGGAAACGGGATGGCAGAAACGAGAAGCGTGGGCAGAATATTAAATTAGTCTTCTTCGCAAATTTTTGAAAGAGTAATATATTTCACTTTGGACCTGGAGAGTTTTTGGGCGATTTTGAAGAGCGTTTCAAGGGCTTTGATCGGGTATGAACTCTTGGACTTAAAACATAATTTTGATGGTGTAAACACATAGATTAGAGCTGAAAACTTAAGAAATTAAAAGTAAAAAATGGTGGTTTAGGGATAGAACATAAGAGAGTTTAAACTAGGGGTTTGAGGGGTCAAGTGGTCTCTGATTCTTGTGATTTTGATATGTATAGACTCATGGAGAGATAAGGAATCCATTAATGTTACATTTTCTAATTTTCGGGAAGTGAGCCCGGGACTTGGGTTTTTAGCTGATCAGAGGCTAAGTTAATGGAGATTAGCGAGGTGATTGCTAGTGTTTGCAGCACTGTATGTTCTTCCCTTATTTATTCATCCTATTTGTATATTTCAAACTTGTAGTGGTAGTTATATTCTGATAGATGCTCGTGACTTGTGACATCCCGAATAGGATTGTGTTGTGTTGTCATTTCGTTAATTAATATCATTAAGTCATATTTTTGCTGTTAATTTATGCTCAACTATTTTTGAAAAAGACGAGTTGGGTTATTTGGTTGTTTTGTCTTCACGAGAGGCGCCATCACGACCAGTGCGGGGTTTGAGTCGTGAGAAGTTGGTATCAGATCCTAGGTTACTAGGTCTCATGAGTCTTGAGCAGATTTAGTAGAGCCTCGCGGATCGGTACAGAGACGTCTGTATTTATCCTCGAGAGGCTGCAGAACCTTTAGGAAAACTTCACATTCTTGAATTCTTATCGTGCGTCCTTGATTTAGCTTGAAAAGAAACTCTTGACATTCCTTCCACGTGTTTGTAAGCGCGCATGAGCGCTCAGTATCAGAAATGCCTTAATGACTTGCGATTCCCCGATTAAAGGGTGAGATGTGATCATTATGAGTTTGAGTTTGGGCCAGTCTGGAGGACATGAGACCGAGTTTTTTTTGCCTATGGCTTGGACACCGAGGTGTTGATTGTGTGAGCAAGTATTTTGGAGCTTATATGCTCAGTATAGTCCCTATTAGCAGGAATGGTGGCTGAATATCCAGGTAATAAGTATGTTAGTACTGCAAAATGTATCTATATGACTTTGTAGTGATGAAGAAGTCTGCAGAATAATAGATGAACTGTTAAGTGTTTGATTCTTATTGTGATTTGATGTGTAGCCCAAGTCATGGGTGAATAAAAAACCATTTCACGTCTCTTAGTTGGGGTGTGAAGTGAATTTCATGTGGCGGTATGAGTTCAGGCCCATGAAGACTAAATGATTCTGTAATGTGTATGACGGTGGAAAGTATGCAGAAAAGTTAAATTTACGCGAAGTAGGTGGGTTATCTCCTGCAGAGTGTTCTTAAGTGGTATGATACTATGTGTATTTAGAAGGACTTATGTGTAATTGAAGGGTACGTGTTGAAATTTGAAATTTCGGATTGCTTAAGAGAGTGGGCTTCGCTATTGTGGGGTTGAACGCAAGATATGTAGAAGATTTACAATACTAGTTGATCTGTGTTTTTGCAAACTTGTAAATGATTTGAGTTTAATCTCACTATGGTATTGCGGCATCAATAGAGTAAAAGTGTTATGAGTTGTTGAGTGTGTCTCGATATATGGCTTTGAACCAAGTAGGGGAGTATACTATGAGCAGTTGATTGCACGGTTAGGTATTATGTTGGTTCCAGTTTGGGGCATGCGAGTGAATTAGCTATGGCTAGAGTAAAAGAAAATTTTGGCAAATGTTATATTATGTTTCATAGGGTATGAGAACTGTGGAATGTCTAGAGTTGTTGTTGGTAAAGAATGCTTGGTGCATAGAGCAGGAAGTTGCTTGGTTGTATAGGGATGGGGATCTCATTTTGCGGTATCGGAGTGCCGATAAGGCACGAGTGGTTCTGTTAGTTAGGTCAGGTAATTTGCAATTTGAATAAGATTGAATGACTTTGGAGAATGATTCTAATGTGTTCAAGATTCTATAGGGAACAATCGGGCATCTTAAGGTTGTGGATGTGGTTAGATATTGTGTTTTCATTGTAAGATGTAAAGACTTGTGGTATTTTTATGTTAATCATGGGATTTTATGTATCAGTATCTAGAAAGTATAGGTAACGAATTTAGATTCGCAGGAAGTTCTTTAGAGTAAAGCACTCTCGAATGTAGTGTTTTTGGGAACACTTGAGAGATTATTCAGTGTCTTATGGGTCTTAGACAGTGTAGTCTTGTGCTTGGATCTCATGTAGTGAACCTGGGTTGTGGAACTGTAGTGCTACAGCAAGGGGGAATATCAAGTTAATGATGAATCAGAAGGAAAAATAGATAGATGGAAAAAGCTTGATAGTAGACCGAATTAGTATGGTAAGGATATGATTAATTCTTTGTGTGTGTTTGAGATAATGAGTTCATACCGGTATTTTGCAGCAATATTGATGGGTTTTGATGGCTTGCTTAGCTTGGTCGAGTTAGAAGGATTCTGACATGGCAGTTTAATTTATGCAAACAGCATTGAGAGAGTTCTTGTTGATTTCTACCGTGGTTGAAGAGGTGCATTTTCTACAAATATAAGAGGCATGTGATGTGTAATGATTTTCTTCTAGATGGGATCGATGGAAGTTCTTGACTAGTCGAGTGCGTAGATGTTTGTAGCTTCATGAATGGTTGATTAGAAAAACTGGTACGATTTATTGCGTGTTTTATTTATCGTTGGCAGTGTATGAAAGTGTTTGAATAAAACCTTAGTTGATAAGAGATTTTCTACCGGTATTCGGGTGTTGTGGGCAACTACTGTGAATAGAAGTTATCGTTTTGAGTGTTTCGGTTACGTAGAATATCATATAATTGCACCTGAGATAGCAAGTATGGGCTATTACAGCTGGTTCGGGCTTATTCTGAATATAGATGTGAGGTTCTAATCTTGTGTGTGATTTTGGTAAGTACAATGTGGTTCTATGGTTTATGGACAAGATGGATTGTGAAATTTTAACTATGTTGTGTTATCGGACCTATGCGAGATATGATAAGATGGGATCACCCCCGGTATATGCTTGTTAAGGTCATTCAACTATTGGTTGGCTTCTGCGACAACTATGGGTATGCTCGAGGATGGACGTTTGTTTAAGTTGGGGAGAATGTGACGACCTGACCCATCGTCTCACGAGTTACCGCCCCTTTTCTCCCATTTTGTGCTTCTTCATATTTCATTTTCGGTATTTGGTGTGTTAGAGTTGATTTGGATTGGTTTTGGTAGGAAATGGGACACTTAGTCTCTTGAAGAAAGGTTTGGTTTGAAAAAGTCAACCTTCGGTTGACTTATGATTTATAAGGCTCGAATGCAATTTCCGGTGATTCGGTTAGCTTTGGGGGTTGGTTTGTGACTTAGGAGTGTAATTCGAATTTATTTTGGAGGTCCGATGTTGAATTAGACTTGAATTGGCGATGTTAGTATTTTGGCGAATTTCGGTTGATAAGTGAGATTTTGATCCGAAAGTCGATATGGGATTCTGAGAGTTGCTACAGCTTTGTTAGGTGATTTTGGATATGTGTGCAAAATTTCAGCTCATTCGGAGGTGTTTTGGTCAGGTTTTGATCGAATGCGTGTTTCAGAAGTTTTGGAAGAACTTAGGCTTGAATTCGATGAGAATTAATGATTTTAGTGTTGTTGGATGTGTTTTTATGATTGGAACAAGTTTGAATAACGTTGTAGGATACATTGGTATTTTTGGTAGAGGTCCCGGAGGCCTCGGGGTGAGATCGGATGATTAAATGGAGAGTTTTGGAATTTTTCATGTTGCTAAGTCTGCTAGTATCTGGTATTTTTGCACATGCGATTCTGGGACCGTAGGTGCGGTCACGCAGAAATGGTGGAGGTAGTCGCAGAAGCAAATCTTGGACTCAGGGCAAGTTCCACAAAAGTGAAAGTGTGGACCGTAGAAGTGGTCTCGCTGGTGCAATTTCTGGGCCACAGAAGCGGTCGAGGCCTTTAAGTGTAAAACCGCAGAAGCGGTATAATGGCCGCAAAAGCAGTCCCGCATAAGCGGAAATGGGACCGCAAAAGCGAGAAGCCTAGGTTGACTATTAAATTAGTATTCTTCGCGAATTTTTGAAAGAGTAACATATTTCACTTCGGACTTGGTGAGTTTTTGGGCGATTTTGAAGAAGGTTTCAAGGGCTTTGATCAGGTATGAACTCTTCGACTCATGATTTTATGGTGTAAACACATGGATTAGAGTTGAAAACTTGGGAAAGTAAAAGTCAAAAATGGTGGTTTAGGGCTTGAACTTAAGAGAGCTTAAACTAGGGATTTGAGGGGTCAAATGGACTCTGATTCTTGTGATTTTGATATGTACAGACTTGTGGCAAGATAAGGAATTCATTGTTGTTAAATTTTTTTATTAGAGGCTAAGTTAATGGAGATTAGCGAGGTGACTGTCAGCGTTCGTAGCACCACATGTTCTTCCATTGTTTATTCAGTCCTATTTGTATATTTGGAACTTGTAGTGACAGTTATATTCTGATAGATGCTCGAGACTTGTGACATCCCGATTAGGGCTATGTTGGGGTGTAACTTCGTTAATTAATATCATTAAGTCATATTTTTGCTATTCATTATGCTTAACTATTTTTGAAAGAGACGAGTTGAGTTAGTTGGTTGGCCTTGTCTTAACGAGAGACGTCATCACGACCAGTGCGGGGTTTGGGTCGTGACATAAATACAAGGGCATAGCACTAATAGGCAACGTGATCTGAATTTATAGATCGAAGATGCCGGATATATATATATATATATATATATATATATATATATATATATATATATATATATATATATATATATATATATTAAAACATAGGAAACAACGAAGCTAAATCTCAAGAATTTCTAAATGCCAAAATTTAGTAAAGGCATATTAATCTGGATTCTTATGGCTTTTTTCGTGGCCCCTTACGTCTCAAATTACTTCATTTGGAATTTCTTTAACTTTTTTCTAACAGTGGAACTTAGCAAAAGAATAAACGTTTATGATATATTACCAATGAAAGCTAGTGATTACAAATTTAACCAAATTTATAAGCTACAAAATAAAATGTAAAAATATATGTGGATGATGTTATAAATTAGGCATCAAACAAAGCAAAAGGGACTTTTTTAACTAATAGTTACGGAACTTCTGCCATTACGCAACTGAGATAATCAAATTTTTTCATAGCTTCAAAACTTGCATAAGAACACATGCAGGTATTAGTAATACATGAATTAAAACGTCACAGAAAACACAAATTTAAATTATACAATGTATACTAGTTTTTAATATAATTAGAGCTCATCCCAACTTTCCACTAACTAATTTTTTCTCTGGTAACTTTTAAGATTATTTTTGTGGGAGCACGTAGGCAATAACCTAAAGAAACAAAGGGTAATTTTGTTATATATGCATGTATGTCAATACTTTGTAAGAAATGTCTCTTCTAGATACAAAAACAAAGACAAATCATACATTAACATAACAAAAAATCACTCCATGTCATTGACAACAGACGAACATGTAAAAATAATGGTTGAATTAATTGTATATATAATGCTCCAAAAGAATTAGGTGAAAATATGTGAACTAAAATTTCCAAATGTCTTTGCTTCATTTCTTCCCCTCTCACCACTTAAAACAATATTGTTTTTCGTTCCATTTCATGTGACACAGTTAATTACTGGTCAAAATACGATATGCTATTATTATGAACGGTGGCACTAAAATTTGCCCCCGCACTAGAAGGGGGCGTATACAAAGACGAAACAGAGGAAGTGGAAGAAGAGGAGGAGACTACCACCACAGATGGTAATGGTGGCGGTGGTGGTGGCGGAGTAGGCGGAGCTTGAGGCAGCTGATCAGCGACAGACGTGGAAATAGATGCTATAAGACTATTGGCAGCTTCTCTATATTTGTATCTGAGAATCTCAGACCTAATTGCATTAAGCTCAGCTTGTAAAGTTTGAAGCTGTTGTTGTAAAGTTGAAATTGCACCCATGCATCCGTACACTGGATCCCTTAACCTCACGTTTGCTTCATATACCAAACTATTTGCTGCATCTGCTCTTTGACCCACTGGTACCTCCTAATTAATCAATATTTTCAAGAAAACAAAAAAAAGATCACCCAAAAATTTAGAGAAAGATGTTTAACTGTGTAAAAGATTTTAAAAAAAAAATCTATCACAATAAGTAACTTATATTTAGTGCGTCTAGTTAATTATTACCTGAAAGAGGTTAACTTTTATATAATATAATAAAAATTTTAAATTTTTATACTATTTATCATATTAAAGTAACATGATACTGTAGATAACTATCCGTAGAAAGCCTAAATTGCTAATCTTGAAAAATAAAACAAATGACCTGTTTGTTATAACTAGTTAGAATGCACTAGAGGTGTAAAAAAAAATTCTTACTATTGGTGCATTTAACTGAAATTTACCTAAAGAAAATAAGATAAGTAACCTTATATAAGAAGCTAAAATACACTACATCTGAAGTTTTTTTTCACTATCGGTGCACGAGTTAAATCCTAAAGAAAAAATATAGAAGGAAAAAGGATAAGAATACATAAATAGCCGGCCAAATTCTTTGTTGTTTTTTCTAGCCAGTATATATAGATCATACATTAATTATGTATAGCTATACACTTATCATGTATAAATTAGACATATATTATACATCAGCTGCCTATTTTTAGTTTCAGAAATTAGATAGACGGCTATTTGGATTAATTGTTCTTGTAAATTTGAGTAACAATTTGTTTATGGAATTATTTGAAATGGTGACATACCAGGAGCAACTTGGAAACATTGCTAGCACCAAAGACTTTATGAACAGCAGCAAATTTCTGGGGTTCATGTGGGGAAAAATAAGGAGAAAATGGACATTCCTCGGCACATCTTCTTCTTAAAAGTTTACAAGCAGCACAAGGTGTAATTGTGTTTAAGGTTGTTCCTGCTGCAGGCCCTATTATCTGTCTTCTTCCCATTTGGTGTTGCATATGTAGCTGTGAAGATGCATCTATCTCTGTCTTTAACTTCTTCCCAATCTCATCCATTCTCTCCCTATTTATAACCAATAAAAGACCAGTGATGGATTCAGAAATTTCATGTCAAAACACAAAAAAAAAAAAAAAAAAAAAAAAAAAAAAAAATTTACACGAAGAAAACAAGAAGATTCAACATATAATATATATGCATAAAACAAATTATTTGTCTACACAGTATAATTTTCTGGTGAAGGGGTATCAATACTTATTAGACCTAATTGATCTAGTTTCTTAGAGGTACAAAGAAAAAAGAAGTAATTATATTTGACCATGTAAACAACAACAATAATCCAGTACAAGTGCGAGGTCTGGGGAGGATAGTGTGTACACAGACCTTATCACTATCCCAATAGAGTAGATAGCTTGTTTCCCATATCGACTCAAGAAAATGAAAAAGAGGAAAAGCGAAAATATATGAATACCATGTAAATATTAAGTTTAATTACCTTTCTCTTGACATTCAAGAACACCTCAAGTTAGCTCCTTTGATGGAAGATAAATTGGAAATATGAAGATTGAGTAATAAGAGGGAGAGAGGAAAGGATCAAGAAAGAAGAGAAGGGGTGCTTATATTAGACGGCAAGACAATTAAGGCTAACAGAGATAATTAATGATCTATCAGAAGAATTATAAAAACATATAGTTTACTCTATATTAAAGACGGTGAAAAATTAATTTATTAAGAGAAGTTTCTAATGAAGAGACAATTAAAAAAAATGAAAGAGAGCCGAGTCAAAGCTATCCCACGTGTGACTAATTGCACCTATTGACTTTTGAAGGTAACCAAATGTGGTTTGCTTGGTTGCTTTCTTTTTGGTGAAAAAGATTATATATATATATATATATATATATATATATATATATATAACTAAGATCAAGCTCTTACAGAGGCGGTTAAGGGTTTGCTTGGTTGCTTCACACACGTTGCTTCATTTAATTTTCTTATTTACAACTTTTTCAAAAACAGTAGAAGAATTAATTTAAACAATCATCTATTTAATTGTTTAAATTAAAAATAGTCAATAAATATATAATATAAGTATAATCATATAGTAATCGATGTATAATTTTGTATATACTTGCCAGAAAATGCTGACGGTGAACCCGACCAACTATTTGTAGAAAAATTCCCTATATTTAGAAGCAAAGAAAGTGATGATTATTTTTTGAAAAATGTATTTGTCCATAAGAATTTGTAAGTCTTTGGAAAATTTTTGAAAATGAGTTTTCCAAAAAATCATTTTTCAAAAATTTTCCCTACTCACAAAACTAGAATATTTTTTCAAATAATATGCATATTCAAATATAATTTTAAATTCTAAATACCATTTTTCAAATTAACTTCAAATACTACTTTTTTTTCTTCCAAAAATTACAATATTTATGTCCAAACTTAATGTGAAGGGTGATTCTCTTTTCTTGCTAATGTGAGCTGAATTTAGACAGGTATGCTAAATTCTAGTCTCTTGTCATATCCACTACTTATTTTGCATGCTTTCTCCTACAGAAAGAAAAGTTGAGTGTCAACGTCAATAACCCAACTCCTCTACTCGTTGAAAAAGAGCCTAAAATGTCGTCTAACTCAAAAGACTTTTCCAGACAATAACAAATAGGCAAGTTTTTTATTTCTAAATATAACCCTTTGGATTTTCAGGCTTCACATATACTAAAGCTTATTATATATACGGTTAATTTTTCTATAACAGTCGCGTTTGTTTCAATATTTTTTTTGTTATTATAGTGAGTAGTGTTATAGAAGACATATATTATAACATAACATAAAAGATTGATTCTGAGAAAACTTGACTTCTATTGTAAATAGTTGTTATATGAGGATATTGTTATAGAGAGGTTTGACTGTAATATATAGCTAGAGCCCTATGATCCATCAAAATTTTACCAACTAAAATGTTATAGTTCTATGTTTTATGTAATTACATATAAACAGAAAATCCGACCAGAAAACACAAAACAAAATGTTATAGTTCTGCATTATATTTTTTATTTGATGTGATAATGTAAAAATTGTTTTACACCAGTGACAGAAGTTAAACTGGTGAAATATAATATGCGGGAATATGAAAGCATTGGGAAGATAACAGACTTGAAATTTTATAGTAAAAGGGTGTAATTGTGATAAAGGCTTGCTTTAAATGCAAGGCAAATGCTGAGATCAGATTTCACTTGACCCGTAATTTTAGGCTAAGAAGTCGCGCTCATGTTGACATATTCTTATAAACCTAACAATTAATCTTATCCGATTACGGTCACTCATATATAATAGTAACTATTTATTTATTTTTTTGGTCTTAGTTTTAGTTCCTATATAGTGTATTTTATCTCTATCGCTTAACTTCACCATACAATGGAGTTAATGTGTGAAGAATAGGAGGGAAAAATTCAAATTTTGGTATGTGGAGCATCTGCACATGCATGTGTGTTAACCTAATATATGAATAATCTAACAAAGACTCGTAGTAATGATCAATGGCTTGTTGCCGATGATACATAATTTGGAGCTGATATTTGTATAAATGAAGATGTATCGATGGAGGAACAACAATTCATTGATGGAGATTCTAGATAGTTCTCATCTTTGATGAATTTCGAATGTTTGTATCTAAAAGAGATATTTTAGGTTTTAATGATAATAAAAGGAGGAGATGCAATTGTATATAATGATCAGACGGCTACAAAGAAGTGGACTTAACGGATCATCAGATATTTGAGCTTAAGCATCTTTTCTCACCTTTTGGGTCTTAACAGCCTTGGGCCCCAGTTGAAACAACGTACTTTAGGCTTACTAGAAGGAAGTAGAAGGAAACATAAACTACACCTTTTAATTTTTGTATATACAAATTAATTTATTCTTTGATTTATCATTTAGTTTGTTACAAGACAGCTAATAAAAAATATACATCTGGCTAGGTAATTAGGGAATAGATTCCTTTCTCTATGTGTTTATACAATAGCTTGTATAAACGTTTAATAATCAGTAAATATACAAAAAAAAACTTTAATTCCTCTTCTACTTTGTCATGGTATCAGAGCATGTTCGAAGTACTTGCAATCTAATGTTTTCTTAAAAACCCTTTTAGATCGCTTTTCTCCTACTCTTCTCTGCAATGGCTATTGAATCTCAGAGTTGTCCTTCAGTTATTTCCTCCACTCCTGTTAGAGCTCGATCTCTTCCAGTAGGTTCCATGGCTAGTTGTGTTGTTGATTCGACACAACGTTACTATGGTCACCCTTCATATTACCAGGAATGAATATGATTTTTTCAGTATTTGATGGCAGGAGCTACGGTGGACGGAGAAGAGCTGTGGTGATAGCCTTGTCACTAAAGAACAAGCTAAGGTTCATTGATGGATCCCTAACCGTTCCAGCTGCAGACTCGGGTCTTCAAAAGGCTTGGGCTAAATCAAATGGCATGGTTCTTTCATGGCTACTTAAATCTCTTTCAAAGAAAATAGTAGAGAGTGTGCAATATTTCTTTGGAGTGACCTGGAAGATGAATTTGGTCAAACAAATGAAGCTACGCACTTCCAACTACAAAAGGAACTAAATGTTGTAGTACATGGGAGTTCAAGCATGTCTACTTCACAAAAATAAACAGCTTATGAGATGAGCTAGATGCATTGTATATATGTTTATATGTGTAGATATTCTCTGTATATATGCTCTCAACACATTCTTTGTATATATGTGTGAATGTAATTGTGGAGCCAATGCAAAGAATCAGAAGGCTCATCAGGATGAAAGACTCTTGCAATTCCTTATCGGATTGAATGAGACCTTTATATGAGTTAAGAGCAACATACTGATGTACTCTCCACTCCCTTCAATTGAACATGTATATTCATAGGTGATGTAAGTTGAAAAAATAAAGTCAAATCTAAGCTAGCCCTGCTTACTCAGGAGACTCAGCCTCCTTGATTGCTCTTAATCAAGTAGGGGGTAAGAAATACATGGATAATTCTGGGGTAAGTCTACTAAAACTTCTGTTTTAAGCCCCCTAAAAATTTTTCTATTAGTTATAATTATTTATATTAGTAAGGTTTTTTTTAAGTTAACAAGACATTAATATTTTGTTTTAATACACTACAGTAGTTCTAGTTATCAAATATTTTATTAATACATATGAATATTTGAATAATCTAACTCAATATTTTAAAATATTAGACAATGTTATACTGTGGAATACTTAAAAGAGAACTTAAAACCTGAAAGAAAATTTGTTAAGACCTTATACATTTTTCTTGGTTATCTCACTAATCATGTCTATTTATTCAACCATTATCGCATACTAATGTTATTTCCTCACATCTTCTTAAGTTTTGGCTTTAGGCCTCCGATTTCATTGAGCCACCCCTGATGAAATACAATAAATAGAGAGGCAACACAGGAGGTTTTGATGCAAAAAGAAACTTGTTGATATGTGCTTATCGTAAGAAACCAGGACACATTATTGAAAAATAATACATGATTCATGGTTTTTTCACAAACTATAAGTTCACAAAACAAAGGAAGTTTCAAGGAGGCGTGCAGGAAAATATTGCATTCGGCTCAGCTAAAAAAGCAGATCAAGAAACACCACACAATGCAGGAATTTCAGACACTTACATAGGAGAATGTAACTCAACTTCTGCAACTTCTATCAAGAAAATTAGGGACAACATGCAGCTTCCACTTCTGATGCTTCTGCAAACCTCAGTTGTGCTGGAATAGCCATTTTCTTAACTCGCATTCCAGTTTCATTCAAATTAGTAACGACTCTTGGATATTAGATAGTGGAGAAGCTAAGCATGTGACTTTCAACGAACATTTTTATACAGAATATAAGGCTTTACTTAAATTCCTCTCGGTTAAACTTCCTAATTCATATAGAGTTAGAATTACACACGCAGGTTTAGTTCCAATTTTACCTAATATACATAATGTCTTGTGTGTTCCCTCTTTCAGGTTCAATTTGCTATCTATCCACAAGTTGTGAAGATAACTGCATATGTATGTTTTTTTCACCCATTTTCTTATTTTATACTGCAGGACCCTTCACTGAAAAGGCCTCTGAAGATTGGTAAAGGAAAGGGACGTCTCTACATCCTCAAGTCTAGAGTTTCAGCTACAGTTTCTCGGAATTTACCTAAGTCTAGAAATACTTTTGCATCTAGACAAAAATCAAGTTTTTGTTCCTTTTTAAAATTTTTGTTTTACTCTTTTTGATTCCAATGTAAAGGAAAAGATGCGGCACTATAAGTAGAACACATTCCTTTGAGTAATATGAGAAATGTTCATTCAGTTTCAATGTATTCTTGTTTAAAATTTTCTACTCCATGTGTTATTTGTCCTATGACAAAGCAATCTAAGCTCTATTTTCCTTCAAGTTTTATTTTAACAAAATCAATATTAGAGTTAATTCATATGGATACCTGAGGATCCTATAGCAGTCCTACATATGTACTTATAAGTATTTTCTCACTATTATTGATAACTTTAGCAGAGGTACCTGGACTTATTTATTAAGCACTAAGACGAACGCCTTCACAATTTTGAAATTCTTCTTAAACATGGTAGAGATACAGTTTCACACCAAATTCAAAATTATAAGGTCAGACAATGCCTTTGAATTGGGAAATAGACACCTTCAGTCAGATTATCTTCACTCATAAGGGATCATATATCAAACTTCATGTATTTATATACCACAACAAAATAGAGTTGTGGAGACATTTAATAGAAACATCCAGAGCCTTATTGTACTAATCATATATCGGGGAGATTGTTTATTCACAACAACTTACTTAATTAACAAGTCCCCTTCAAAGATTTTACACTTTAAAAAACCCTTATCAAGTTATGTTCAAAGCCAAACCCAATTATATAAACCTTAAGTATTTTGGTTGTTTATGTTTTGTCTCCACTATAGCACAAGAATTTTTCGTCTTGCTCGTAGTGTGTTCTTGTAGGTCTCAACGACGACTCCGTGCTCTTTCTAAGTCTAAAGTTGTGTCCAAGCTCGATCTTCCCTTCAATAGTGCCATTTTTTGGTCTATTTATATGTGAAGGGGAAGACCTAAACGTATAGGCCAAGTCCTATTCAAATCAGGAGACGAATTAAATCTTCAAAACTCGAACTCGACCTGGCCCCGGGTCTGGCGTGGCCAGCCGACGCCAGCCTCAGCCTGGCCTTTGGCTGGCCTCGCCAGGCTAAAACCTGGTTCAACTTGGCTTTAGGCTGGCTTCGTCAGGCTAAAGCCTGGTTCAGCCTGGCCTTTTGGTTGGCCTTGCCAGGCTAAAGCGTGTTGAGTTGGCTTTTACCTGGCCTCTCCTTTTCATTGTTCTCGCGCACACTTACAACGTTTAAATATTCTTTTTGCTCTGCTTTTATCTCTAATTCACCTACACATAAAATAGATTCCATTATTCGCAAATAAAATATAATTTATCATTAAAGCATGTAAATGCAAGGCATATAATATGCTAAATCATGAATTATGGCTACACTTCACATAATTATCGTTAGATCATAATTAAGTGATATATATTGTTAATTTAACCAATGAGACCCAATTCGATTTGGGATCTCTAGGAGAATTTATGAGACCCACTGATGTAAGAAGCTTCCGATCGATCGGAATCTCTCAGATTTATTTATTTCTATTTCACATGCTTCATTGAATGAATTGATCATCGTAGGACTAAATTCCAGTTCGATGCCCCATTAATTCCTATTGTATTGTTCATATTTCTAGAAATATGAAATAAATGGGAAGGTGTTGCGATGTGGATTTCCGCCTTTAACATGTATTATACGCTTTTTATAGTATTTTATATGGCAGTATTTGGCTAGACAAAGTATTGAAAAAATTTGATACTTAATTTGAAATGAGTTATAAATATTTGCATAACTCTATAAATTATCTAACTAAAGATAAAGTGAGAAGTGTAAAACAAAATTATTTATTAAATATAATAAAGTCTCAATCTTTTTTGATAGAATAACAAAGAAAGTGTACTTATGTAACGTGTATTCATAAAAACTATAGGTATAGCCTTTATGAATTGATCATACAACATTTTAAGATTCTTCTTACTTCATTAAATTTGGGTTTCAGGTTAAAAAAGGAAAACAGAAAATTAGTACTTCATGGACGATTTAAGACTTTCTCTCATATTATTTCCTAATCAAAGAACTACTAGAAATCAAAGGATCTTACTACCTTACGATTAGAATATTGTAGTCCACAAAATTAAGTTGGTCATTACCAACACACATAAAAAATGACTTATGTTATTTTCGCGTTTACTGAAATGAACGAACTACATCTTTGCTATAATTACAAAATGAAAAAAAGGCAAACTATAAGCTGCAAACCTAATTTTTAATTGAGAAGTGGCCTTCAAATTTTTAGTAGCTCATATTTTTTCCTTTGGACCCAAAATGTTCCTCCGGCTCAAATTTATTACATCTAATAGCTCACAATCTATAAATCACCCCCGCCTTTTAACTCACTCCGTTATTTTTCTATTGCACTCGGCTATCTTAAAACACCTTTCTTTTCAAACACAACTTCTCCATTTTTACTCTTGCTCTAAATGTAAGTCAAAATTTCAGTAGATTTTCCAATTTTTTTCATAGCCGACTCTATAATAGGGAAAAAAGTCTTTGAAGAAAAAAAAAAGAAGTCAAAGGCATCTCCAAATTCTCTAAAATTAGCTGGTAAAATAGTGAAATATAACCCTAATGTCATTAGTAATGATGATGATAATTTTGAAGATTTGCCCAATTTGGGTGCGATTTGGAGCATGCAACCCCTAAAGCTGCCGAAGTAATGCAAAATACCCATATTGAAGGAATGCAAAGTACCCATGTTGATAGAAAGACTCATTCTCATAGTAGGACTCCCAGCGATAGAGTAACGAGGTCACAAGTTCAAAAAGAAAGATTATAATAGTGGGAGGGGATGTTGTGAAGGATAAGAGTAAAGGTTCTAAAAAGAAGGTTAAAGGGGATGGCGATGATGTTCCATCAAAAAAGAAAAAAGTTCATGTTGATAAAAAAATGTTCTAGCTCATCTGATTTAAAGGTATTTCTAATGATATAACTTTGACTTGTGTGTGCTTAATTTATTTTTGTATGTAGAAAATTTATCCAATATAGTAGTTAGGTTCCAGATTTTTATATAAAATGTATCATTCTTTTTCATATTGCATATAAATTGTATCAAGTCAATAAGTAATGTGCAACTTTTGTATATAAAGTGTATCATCTATCCACATAGTGTATAAGTATTATTTAAAGTGCGTATTTGTGATTGTTATGAAGCTTATATATTTATATTTTTGTCTTGTTTTCATCCTTGGGATTACTGTGCTCCTTTGGGTGATCATTATATTACTCATATTAGTGTACATACAAACTGCAGTATAGTGAAGTATTTGAAAGATAGTTTGGATGATAAGCATATTGAGATGTTTAGAAGAATATGTTTTGGTTATTTTGTGGACTTGCCCAAATTGTTTATACAGAACCGACTTATCCATTCACTATTGCTTAGAAAAGTAGTGTCACCTAAAGATAATGAGTTATGGATTAAAGTAAATAGCCCAAAGTTGCACTTTGGACTTGCAGAGTTTTGTATTATCACATGTTTAAATTTTATGATCCCAATAAGGATTATGAATCTGTCTAGTCGAGTCGATTGATAAAATTTTACTTTCCAAGCATGTCAAAAGTTTCTAAGAAATTGTTAACTGATTGTTTCTTAAAAAAGATGTGGTTATCTGATGAGGATGCATTAAAGATTGTAGTATTGTATTTCATTCACAGTTTCCAATTTTCTATTACGAATGATGATTTGATAACAAAGAATGATTTTCTGTTGGTTGAATCTGGTGATTTTGACACTTTTTCTTGGGAAAAAGTAATTTTTAATGCAACGTTGGATGAAGGATAATGTTCATAGCAGGAGAGGGATGTACTGATATGGTAGTTTGCCTTAGGCATTCCAATGTTGATTTTATGAATGTTGCCCCTACACTAGCAAAAATCTCACTTACCGAATTGAAAATCTTGTGCCATGCATACTTAACTGGCATGTAAAGAAGAAAGTGACCTTAACAAGGTTGAGGAAAGAGTTCTTTCTTTTACTTTAGGAGCAGGTAAAAAAAATATATTTCTGATACATAAATTATACATTTCTGATATATAAATTATATATTTTTGATATATAAATTATGAATTTCTAATACATAAATTATACATTTCTGATATATAAGTCATTTTTAAATTTTTTTTATGATTGCTAACTTTTATTTATTTATTTTTTTGTATTTGGTGTTTGGTAATATTTTTCCAACACATGATGGGCAAACAAGGCTTCAATTGCATGATTTTGTCCCGATTTGTGAAGATAAAAATGATATTCATATTGAATTTGGAGTCATGGCTGAAGTTAAAATAAATGCTAAAAAGCACTCCAAAAATAAGCCAGAATCACAATCTATCAACAATGAGAATACGGATCCACAACCCATTAACTTGTATTCAAGGGAGAAAGAGCTGAAACATCTGAGAAGTGAAATCAACAAGGTACAGTTCTATTTTGTCTTTGAGCAGTTCTGACAACTTAATGGATATTTGGTTTCATTTTTTCTTTTATAGGTAAACGACAAGGTTTTATCTTTTGAGCAGTTAATGATTTCCTCATTTGAAAAGGTTTTTAAAGCTTTAGGTGAACGTGATGCTTCAAAAGTATTCTCATGATTATGCTTATTTCTTATTTTTACCTGTTACGATAATTTTATAGCTTTTTGTATATTTTTTCTGAAAAGGGTAATCTAAAAGATGACGACTATCATGATAAGGAAGTTGTAGAGAATAATTTTGATAGTGAGAAAGTTATGGAGGAAAATACTAGCATTGAAAAAGATGTAAAGAAAAATATTGACAATGAGGTAACTCTAGAACAAACTGTTGATGTTATGTAGGTGTGGTGAAGGATTCTATAGAAGATGATAAAAGTAGTAATGGAGTTGGTGATGACGAAGCCTGGATTGAGGTTGCCGAGCCTGAAATCACTACAATCACCCAGTAATTTTGTGACAAAAATACTGCTAATATGAAGAGTTTGGTGGATGATTCTGTACAACTTGATAAAAATAATTGTGAGAAAGTTGGTGAGGACAATAGATGGAGTAGTGATGCTGAGGTTCAAATAACTGCAATCACCCAATAGTAATTCAATCAAAATATTGTATACGATGATTGTTTAGGAATGGAGAAAAATATTACTGCTATGCAGGAAGATCGTATAGTTGATGTTGATCATGACACACCTGGAATGAACCCTAGACAAATGAAACCAGCAGGGATCATGAAGTCACCATTCACGAACACATTTGACTCTGGTAGCACTATCCAAGTTTTTCAAAATAATCCAACTAAGTTAAAAAAGTCCATCTTGACTATAAAATATCCTATTCAGGGAAATGTTGACAATCCCATTAATTTAAAAATATTGTGAAAGTGGAACATTTTTATCAATAACGGCTTAAGTACTAATGCATTGTAAGTTTTATGTTTCAATTTTTTATTTTTTTTATTTTCATGTTTCGTGTTATGAACCATATCTTTTTATCATGATTCATCAGGGAAGGTGTTTAAATAGAGGCTATAACTAAGCTAAATAAAATCATCGAATTTGGAGTTGATGATATTGGACAAATAAGGGGTTCGTCACATTTGCATATCCCGGCCTACCCTTGTGCGATTCAGTAAGTCAACGCTTTAACTCTAAAATATAAATTGGTGATATACATTTTTAGTTTTCTAATACTATAATTTTCTCACTATGTGTGTATATTCTTCATATTTCAGCATATTAATATAATTTTTTACTATTTGAGAAAGAAAGGGAAGTACGGTATTGATGTTCCAGTAAGATTCACAACTATTTACTGTTGGTTTAACTGCTTGATTTTTAATTTGTATAAGAAGTTTTTGAAGAACAATAGAGACATGAATTTGATTACTGAAACAGATCCAATTGCCGAGTATATACTTAGGCATTTTTTAAGATGTAATGTTCATTGGTCTACCATTGATGAAGTTCTTTTCCCTATAAATCTGTCTGATATGTGGCATTGGATATTGGCGAGATTCACATTCAAATATTTACGCATTTATCTATACGATTCCATGAGTTGCACACGGCAGAATATTGCAGTTCGATGATCAGTTGAGCCATAATTAGTGTTGCTCTCATATTTTCTTCATTGTATTTGTATTTGGATACAAAGGAGAATCCTATGGGAATCGCCTCCAATGATCCTTTTGATATTCATGTCGTTGATGGATTGCAAACATAAGATAACACGTAAATTATTATTGAATATTTCTGATTCTTATTCATTTTTTGTACATGAATTCCTATTTGGATATTATCCTAACTTATTCAACGTTTATGTGCCACCTTGTATGTAGTGATTCTTGTGTTTATGTTGTTGTATTTGCTGAGTATATCATGCAAGACAACAATATTTCTAAAGCTATTGATATTGATTGGATACAAAACCAATATGGTATATTGCTATAAAAAAATAAAAAGGACATACATCTAGTGATAATGAGTCTACTGGTAGATTGTAGGATCAGACCAAAAAGGGATAACAAGAAAAAGAGAAAGTCGTATTCCATTATTGATAACAAGTCTTTGAAGGATAATAAGAAAAAGGGCAAGATGCATGCCATTTGTGATGACAATATATTGAAGGATATCAAGAAAAAGAGCAAGTTGCATGATATTGGTGATTACGAGACTTTGGAGGATATCAGGAAAAAGGGCAAGATGAAGTAGTTTGGGATAGTTTAACAGAAAATTCATATGTAGTTTTAAGATGGAAGTAGTTTGTGTGACGACCCGACCCATCGTCATGTGAGTTACCGCCCCATTTTCCCCTTATTGTATTGCTTCATATTTCAATATCGGTATTAGAGTCGATCGGGGGTAACTGAATTGGTTTTGGTTGAAAATAAGGCACATAACCTCTTAGAAGGAAGCTTGTTTTAAAAAAGTTAACTGGAAGTTGACAATGTGGTTAGAGGGCTCAGATGTGAATTTCGGTTGTTTAGTTAGCTTCAGGAGATGATTTGTAACTTAGAAGTGTGATCAGAATCAAATTTGGAGGTCCGGTGTAGAAATAGGCTTGAATTGGCAAAGTTGGAATTTTGGCGAATTCCGGTTGATATGTGAGATTTTGATTTAAGGGTCGGAATGGAATTCTGAGAGTTGCAGTAGCTTCGTTAGGTGTTTTTGGATATGTCTACAAATTTTCTGGTCATTTGGACGTCGTTTGGTCAGTTGTTTGATCGAATGTGAGATTCAGAAGTTTTAATTAAACTTGGGCTTGAATCTGTCGTTATTTGATGATTTCTGTGTTAATGGACGTGTTTTGATGATTTGAACAAGTTCGTATAATGTTTTGGAGTAGGTTGGTGTTTTTGGTTGGGGTCTTAAGGGCTTCAGGGTGATTTTGGGTGTTCAAATGGACCCTTTTTGGTTTGTAAAGACATCAGATTTTCTGCTGTTGGTGTTGTAGACATCTGTGCATCGCGTTCACGTGGTGAGGGACGCGAACACGTAGAGTAATTTTTGGGAGCCTGGAATTTGCCTTCGCGTTCATGAAGGAGTGGCCACGATCGCGTAGTTATGGAACCTGGTGCTTCGTGTTTGCGTTTGGTGTTCCACATTCGCGTAAATGGATTGGGATGTTAGCGAATTTGTTATAGGCATTCGCGTGGGTTTGTGTCATGTCAGCGAAGTGTAATGGCTGTTAAGCAACGCGTTCACGATAATTGGGATCTGTTCGCATAGTGGAAAGATTTGGAGTAACTCGTTCGCGTAGATGAGGGTCGCGTTCGCGTAAGGTGTTTTGAATTTTAAAAATTTTAGTCTTCGCTTTCGCGAGGCTATGGCCGTAAACGCGATGAATAAAGTGCTGGGCGGACAGAAGGGGTTTATAACATTTCCTCCGAGAGCTAAAGTCATATTTCACTATTGTTGAGCATATTTGGGAGCTTTTGACAGGCATTAAGAGGATTTCGACTAGGATTCTATTAGAGGTAAGTTTTATGAACTAATTACGTGATTTTATTGAAGATTCATCAATAAAATCTCTGAAAATTGGGTGAAAATTGGAGAAGTTAGGGCTTGATTTTTGGTATTGTAAAATTGGAATTTGAAGGGGCTATTGAATTCCAATTTTGATAAATTTTATATGTACGGACTTGTGGTGAGACGAGATTCCAAAATGTGAATTTCATAATTTTTTGAGAAGTGGGCCCAAGGCTCGGATTTTGCCAACTTTGTGTTTTTGGGTATTTTTCGAGTTCTTTCGATTGGGTTATGTTCTATTAGCCTATTTTAATGTATTCCTTGTGGTTTTGATCAGATTCGGCACCCGAGGAGGTTAATTCAATAGGGAAAGGCTTAGCAGACTAGTCTCGTGGCCAGTTCGAGGTGAGTAATAGATGTAGATGATGACCTGAGGGTTTGAAACCCCGTTATATCACACTGTGACGCTATATTGAGGCGAGACACGTACTCAACGGTAAGTGCAAGGTCGATTTTGATTGGGGGACTATGGCTTAGTCTGCTTGAGTGATGTTGTACTGTATTGTTGGCTATAAATTAGCTGGTAAATCTCCTACTTGGATGATTAAGGTTATATTCGGGCTGCATGCCGGTTATTTGGATCCCGTAGGGATTATTATCACTGTTTCTATGATTTATAACATGTTTTCATGATATCATTCTTGAGCTAAACATTGTCTTGAAATGACTAGCAACATCCTAAGGTTTCAAACACCTAATTGATTATTACTAATAATTTGGAACTAAAAACTGGTAAGTTGACTGTGCCTATGTGGTTTACATGCATATAGCTGGACTTATAGTGGATCGGGCTGCACGCCGTAGCGTATATTACGATGATATTGCGCTTGGGCTGTAGGAGCCCCTCCGGAGTCTGAACCCCCAAAGTGAGCGTGGGTACCCAAATAGATCGGGTTGCGCGCCGCAGCGGTCATGTGCATTTTTATTGTATTCATACAATGATACATACATGTTCTATCTGTTAATACTTGTTGATGTTACACTGTTAAATGTGTGTTGTAGCTTTACTTTGTCGTATATTGGGATTTTCTTACCTTCAATGTCATTATACATGTCTATTACCATTGAGTTGGAAGTATGCACTTTACTCCCTGCACCATGAGTGCAGATCCAGGTGTTTTAGGAGCTAGCTGAGCTTACTACTGTTCTTCAGAGTTATCATTCGGAGTTGTCGAGGTAGCTGCCTGAGTGTCCTTAGGACCTGACTCCTCCCCTATTTCCTCTTATTTTACTTTTCAACGTACATTCAGACTATGTATTATTATAGCATTATTATGCTATTCTGGTAGATGCTTTAGACTCATGACCCCTAGGTCTTTGGGAGATTGCTCTTTATTTGATGATGTTCGGGTTGTTTCCTATCTACCAGTTATTATTTGGTTTTCATCGCTGTTAATGATTTTTAAACAAACGATTTCGAGCTCTATGTCGGGTTGAGAGTATAATTGGTTGGGCTTGCCTAGCAGTTGTGTTGGGTGCCATTACGACCGGGTTATCGGGTCGTGACAAGTCTGTATAAGAGCCTAGGTTACTAGGCCTCATGAGTCATGAGCCGGTTAGTAGAGTCGCGCGGATTGGTATGGAGATGTCTGTATTTATCCTCGAGAGGCTGCGGAACCTTTAAGAAACACTTCATATTCTTGAACTCTTGTTATGCGGCTTTATTCCGAGAACAAAACTTCTGTATTCTATTCTCTCGCAGATGGCGAGAACTCGTGCTACTAGATATGGCGGACGACTACCATTGCCACCTGCTAGAGGCCGTAGAAGCGGCCATGGTCGTGGTCAAGGTAGAGCAGCTGGGGCAGTACCAGTTGACCCACCGGTTGCCCCTATTCAGGACCAGCCTCCAGCTGGAGATTGTCCAGCAGCACCCGTCCAGGCACCGATAGTGCCTATCGTGATTCTTGGTCTTTAGGAGGCATTAGCTCAGATCTTATCTATCTGCACTGGTCTCGCTCAGGCAGTTTCAGCTTCTATTGCCTTAGCTACTTCTCACATCGGGAGTGGTCATCAGATCCCCGTAGCTCACACACCAGAGCAGGTTGTGTAGGGACTACAGACACTAGAGGCAGCCCCAGCTCAACCAGTTGCACCGGTTGCTCTAGTTGTGCCAGTCGCACCAGCTCAAGGGTATGTAGTTCTAGTGTTTCCGGACGACGAGCAGCGTTGGCTAGAGAGGTTTGGTAGACTTCAGCCTCTGACATTCAGCGGTACTAAGGGTGAGGATGCCCAAGGATTTTTGGACAAGTGTCATCGGATGCTTTGCTCTGCACGGATTCTAGAGTCGAGTGGAGTGTCTTCTACCACCTTCTAGTTCTCAGGGCTAGCATTTAGATCGTGGTAGGAGTTTGAGAGGCGTAGGCCTGCAAGAGTAGCACCCCTCACTTAGCAGCAGTTCTCCACTCTCTTTTTGAATAAGTATGTGCCGCAGTCTCTCAGAGAGGAGCTGTGCCGACAGTTTGAGTGGTTGATCCAGGGTGATATGACTATGACCCAGTATGAGTCGAGGTACACGCAGTTGGCTAGACATGCTACTTAGATGATCCTAACAGATCGGGAGAGGATCAGAAGGTTCATAGATTGCCTCAACTATTCGATTCGTATTTTAGTGACCAGGGAGAGGGTGATGGCTTGCCAGATTAAGATATATCATCGCCAAGAGCGAGAGGAGAGGAAGTCCAAGAGGCCTCGAGGTTCGGGTAGCTACAATGGTGCTCCATCAATGGGCCAGTTTCAGCAGGGCAGAGGTCATTCTTTTAGGCCTCCTCAGGCAGGTTGCCCAGAGTATAATGGAGCTTCTTCCGGCCGTGGCTATCAGGGTTTTTAGCAGGGCCAGTCTTCACTCAGTGCCCTTCCATCTCAGAGTTCTACTCTTGTTTCTTCAGCCTAGGGTTCATCTGCGGTGAGTGGTTCCCTTCAGACCCCTTCTCCAGCTCTGGGTAGTTGTTATGAGTGTGGTGAGTTTGGCCACATGAGGAGACATTGTCCTCGGCTTTGTAGTAGTTGGTCTCAGTAGAGGGATCATCCCTCATCTTCAACTCCATTTACTTCAGCACCATCCTAGTCAGGTAGGGGTGGGGGTCAGGCAGCTAAAGGTCGCCTTAGGAGTATTGATCGATCGAGTAGTGGTCATGCTCGATTGTATGCGCTTCTAGATAGGAGAGACATTGTTGCATCAGACGCAGTGATCAAAGGTATTATCTCAGTTTGCCATAGAGATGATTCTGTTTTGTGTGATCCCAGGTCTACATACTCCTATGTGTCTTCATATTATGCCCATCATTTGGGTACGACCCGTAGCTGTCTTGCCTTACTTGTGCATGTATCCACCCCGGTGGGTGATACTATTATTGTGGATCACATATATTGATCTTATCTTGTTACTATTGGGGGTCTAAAGACCCGAGTGAATTTATTGTTGTTGGGTATGATGGACTTTGATATGATTCTAGGTGTGGATTGGCTATCCCCATACCATGCTATTCTGGACTGTCATGCCAAAACAGTTACATTGGCCATTCCGGGTATTCTGAGGATTGAGCGGCAAGGTTTGACTGATTACGTCCCCAGCTGGGTGATTTCTTTCTTAATGTCCCAACTGATGGTTGGGAAGGGATGTTTATCATATTTAGCATTTGTGAGAGACGTTGGAGCTGAGACTCTTAGTATTGATTTTGTGCGTTATGAGAGATTTCCCAGATGTGTTGCCAGCAGACCTACCGGGCATGCTCCCAGACAGGGATATTGACTTTGGTGTTGATTTGGTACCGGGCACTCAGCCCATCTCTATTTCTCCTTATCGTATGGCACCAGCTGAGTTGAAGGAATTGAAAGAGAAGATTCAGGAACTTCTAGATAAGGGGTTCATTCGCTCGAGTGTGTCACTGTGGGATGCATCGATGTTGTTTCTCAAGAAGAAAGATGGCTCAATGAGGATGTGTATTGATTATAGACAGTTGAACAAGGTAACAGTGAAGAACAAGTATCTTTTATTGCGCATTTATGATTTTTTGATCAGCTCCAGGGAGCGAGGGTGTTCTCGAAGATTGATCTTTGTTTAGGCTATCACCAGCTGAAGATTGGAGATTCTGATATTATGAAGTTTACCTTCTGGATGAGATATGGGCATTATGAGTTTCTAGTTATGTCTTTTGGGCTGACTAATGCCCTAGCCGCGTTCATGCACTTGATGAATAGTGTGTTCCGGCCGTATCTGGATTCCTTTGTGATTGTTTTTATTGATGACATTCTGGTGTACTCGCGTAGCCAGGAGGAGCATGCTCAAAATTTGAGAGTAGTATTGCATAAATTGAGGGGGGAGAAGTTTTATGCAAAGTTCTCCAAATGTGAGTTCTAGTTTGTTTCTTTTTTCGGACACGTGGTATCTAGTGATGGTATTCAGGTTGATACAAAGAAGATCAAGGTGATGCAGAGTTGGCCAGACCATCTTCAACTATGGAGATCTGGAGTTTTCTTGGTTTGACAGGGTATTATCGCCGGTTGTCCAGGGATTTTCATCTATTTCTTTGTCCTTGACCAGGTTGACGCAGGAGGGTCCACCATTTGTGTGGTTGGATGAGTGTGAGGAGAGCTTTCAGAAGCTCAAGACAGCTTTGACCACAACTCCAATGTTAGTCTTGCCATCAACTTTAGGTTCTTATACCGTGTATTTTGATGTATCGAGAGTTGGGATATGTTATGTGTTGATGCAGGAGGGTAGGGTTATTGCTTATACTTCTTGTCAGTTGAAGTCTCATGAGAAGAACTACTCTATTCATGATTTAGAGTTAGCTTCCCTAGTTCATGCCTTGATGATCTGGAGGCACTATTTGTATGGCATGTCCTATGAGGTGTATACCGATCATCATAGTCTCCAACACTTGTTTAAACAGAATGATCTAAATTTGAGGTAGAGAAGGTGGCTTAAGTTGCTCACGGATTGTGAAATTACCATTTTATATCATCTGGGGAAGGCCAATATAGTGGCCGTTGCTTTGAGCCGAATGGCGGTTAGTATGGGCAGCTTGGTGTATATTTCAATTGGGGAGATAACCTTTGCAGTTTATGTTCAGGTGTTGGCCAGTCGATTATTAAGGTTTGATATTTTAGAGCCTAGCATGGTGTTGGCTTGTGTTGTTTCTCGGTCTTCCTTATATGATCGTATTCGTGAGCGTCAGTATGATGATCGACATTTGCTTGTCCTTAAGGACAGAGTCCAGCACGATGATGCCAGGGATATGACTATTGATAGTGATGGTGTATTGAGGATGCAGAGCCAGATTTGGATGCCCAATATGTACAGGCTTCAGGAGTTGATATTGGAGGAGGCACATAGCTTGCAATATTTTATCCATCCAGGTGTTGCGAAGATGTATTAGTATTTGAGACAACATTACTGGTGGAGAAGAATGAAAAAGGATATTGTGAGTCATGTAGCCCGATGCCTCAACTGTCAGCAAGTCAAGTATGACCATCAGAGGCCCGATGGTGTGTTTCAGCGTATAGATATTCCCGAGTGGAAATAAGAGAGGATTACTATGGACTTTTTGAGTGGTCTCCCTCGTATAGCGAGGAAGTTTTATTCAGTTTGGGTGATTGTGAATAGGCTGACCAATTCCGCACACTTCATTCATGTATGTACTACCTATTCTTCAGAGCAGCTAGTAGAGATCTTCATCCGAGAGATTGTGTGATTGCATGGGGTCCAGTTTCTATTATATCAGATAGAGGTACTCAGGTTACTTCTCAGTTCTGGAGGACTTTTCCGCGAGAGTTGGGTTCGCTGGTAGAGTTCAGTACTACGTTTCATCCTTAGACGGTCGTGCAGTCCCAGCATACCATTCGGATATTGGAGGACATGTTGCATGCCTGTGTTATTAACTTTGGAGGTTCTTGGGTTGATTACTTGCATCTTGTAGATTTTGTGTACAACAACAACTACCAACCCAACAATCAGATGGCGCCATATGAGGCTTTATATAGGAGACGTTGTAGATCTCCAGTTGGTTGTTTTGAGCCCGACGAGGCTAGGTTATTGGGGACAGAGTTGGTCCAGGATGCTTTGGACAAGGTGAAAGTGATTTAGGAGAGAATTCGCACAGCCCAATCGCGTCAGAAGAGTAATGCGGACCGGAAGGTCCGAGATGTATTTTATTTAGTGGGTGAGAAGGTCTTGTTGAAGGTTTCACCTATGAAAGGCATCATGAGATTTGGAAATAAAGGAAAGCTGAGTCCGAGGTTCATTGGCCCTTTTGGGATACTCAGGAGGATTAGAGAGGTGGCCTGTATGCTTGATTTGCCACCCAGTGTCACGACCCGGATTTTCCCCCAACATCGGGAACGTGATGGCGCCTACTCGTGGTAGCTAGGCAAGCCACTTTATTTATACTATCCTGTTTTTAGCAATATTTCATACTGAATTTATCAAAAAAATCATAACCTTAATTAAATAAGTGCGGAAGACTTTATCAAAATAGAGATAAGCAGTGTGAAAGTAAAACAGTACCGAAATCCTCTACCCAAGACTTGGAGTCACCAACTCACGAACTACTACATGAATACTACACATAAAGGTCTGAAAGAAGTATAACATAATCTATTTGTCTCGGAACAAGGAGACTACAGCTAATAACATAAATAAAAGGAAGAGACGCCGGGCCTGCGAACGCCTGCAAGCTACCTCGATCTTAAATATGATCAACTCCCACGCCAAAATCTACTGCTGTTGCTCCTGATCGAAACCTGGACCTGTGCAACAATGCACAGAAGTGCAGTATCAGCACAACCGACCCTATGTGCTGGTAAGTGCCTGGCCTATCCCGGCGAAGTAATGACAAGCCTAGGACCAGACACCCACATAAACCTGTGCAGTTCTACAGATATGTACACTACAAGACAACGAGAAATAACCAAGTATCAACGCAACAAGGATTGTCACAGAAGAACTCAACAGTTAACAACAGTTATTAAATCAACAAGGAATACAAGTATAATGAGAAACAAGTAATGTCAAGTCAATGAAATAGCAAATAGTTGCATGGCATCACCCTTCGTTCTTTTACTCATCCTCACCAAATAAGCAAATAAAGTGCACGACATCACCCTTCGTGCTTTTACTCTCATCCTCACATCCATGGTACGGCATGATCCTTCGAACATGGTTCAATAACAAGGCACGGCATGATCTTTCGTGCATAATGAATAACATGGCACAACATTAACCTTCGTGCAAAATCAATAAATCAAGGGACGACATCACCCTTCGTGCATTATCACTCTTCCTCACCCAAATAACAATCACAGTTAAGGGAAGAGAATGAAAACAATAAATCATGAACCGTCCCGGCAAGGGACACAATAATCATCGCAACCAAGTCCCGGCAAGGGCAATAAATATCTCACATCACAATAAGTCCCGGCAAGGGAGAACCATAACAATTCTACAACCCGGCAAGGGTTCAACAATTTATCTTCAACTATGTCTCACAACAAGTATTAACAATGACTCACGGTCATGCAAGATGCCAGTGTATGGATGCTCGTCACCACAGCCCATACACCGCACTCAGACACATAGCACATAGCACATAATCCTATTCCCTCAAGCTAGGATAGAACAAACACTTACCTCTAGCCTTGAAGTCCAAATTATGCTTCAATTATAGCCTTTTTCCCCGAAATTCTACTTTCAACTAGTTCGAATCTAATCACAATTGATTCCATTATATTAATAAATATTAAATAACTTGGTTTGAATGCTTAAACATGGTTTTTCCAAAGTTTACCCCAAAATTTCCCAAAACGCCCTTGGCCCACGTGGCCGGAACTCGGGGTTCGGACCAAAATCCGGTTACCCATTCCCCCACGATTTCAAATATATGATTTATTTCAAAATCGAACCTCAATTCGAGGTCCAATTGCCCAATTCTTGAAATCCCTAGGTTCTACCCAAAAACATGGATTTCTACCATGAAAACCTTTGATTTTTATTGAAAAACATGTTTAATGTTGTTAGGAATTGAAAGAATTAAGTAAAAAGTGACTTACAATTGCTTTGGAGTGAATTTGCTCTTGAGAGGTCGTGTGTGGTGTGTGGGTTTTTGAAAGAATGAAGAATGAGCTTTAAAATTCGTTTAAGTATAAAATTGCACAACTGCAGATATCGCAAATGCGAACTTTTGTTCGCATTTGCGAACATAGCAAGCTTGGGGACTGTCAGCATCGCATTTGTGACATTAAGTTCGCATTTGCGAACTAAGCTGACTGCTGGGGCCTTCGCATTTGCGACATTTTAGTCGCATTTGCGAAGCTAGGCCTTTTACTGAAGGCCTCGCATTTGCGAGGTATTGTTCGCATTTGCGAAACCCTTCACTCCCCAGCCATTTTCGCATTTGTGAAGGTTGGTTCGCATTTGCGAACCAAGGCCAGCCTGGGGACATCTTGCAATTGCGAGAAAATCTTCGCATTTGCGAAGCCAACAGCTGGGTGAAAAACCAGCAGTGTTAAAATTCAGAAATTGATCCAACGGCCTATCAAATCTTTACCCGAGTCCCCCGGGCTCCCAACCAAACATCTACACAATATCAAAAACACATTACAAACTTGTTCATGCGATCACATTGCCAATATAACATCGTTTTCATCAAATCAAGCCTCTAGTTCATGATTTTCATACTTTTGATTTTTCAAACTTTCAAACTTGGAACTCAAGGTCCAAAACATATCAAATGACATCCGAATGTCATCAAACTTTGGAGAAAGCACGTATATAATATTTAAGACTTGTACCGGGCGTCGGAACCAAAATACGAGCCCGATACCATGGTCATTTAATTCATTTTCCTTTAATAATTACAGATAAAACAATTTCACAGAAAAATTCATAACTTGGGCTCTAGGCCTCAGAATTCGACTCCGGACGCATGTCCAAGTCCCATATTTTCCTGCGGAGCTTCCGGGACCGTCCGATCTCCGGTTCGGGTCCCTTTACCAAAAATGTTGACCGAAGTCAACTATATCAATATTAATATCATTTTTCTCCAAATTCTTCATAAAATTTATATTTTCTATCACAAAATCTTTCCGGCTACATGCCCGGATCGTGCACGTAAATCGAGGCAACATAGGATGAGGTTTTCAAGGCCTTAGAAGTGTAGAACAAATGAGGAAACAGGTGATGACCCCATTGGGTCGTCACATCCTCCACCTCTAAAACAACCGTTCGTCCTCGAACGGACAAGGGAAGGAAGTACCTGGGTCGGGGAATAAATGAGGGTAGCGGCTCCGCATATCAGACTCGGACTCCCAGGTCGATGCCTCAGGAGGCTGACCTCTCCACTGAACACGCACATAAGGATAACTCTTAGACCTCAACTATCGAACGTGCCGGTCTAAAATAGCCATTGGCTCTTCCTCGTAGGATAGATCATTGTCCAATTGGACAGTATTGAAGTCTAACACATATGTGGGATCGCCGTGGTATCTCCGAAGCATAGATACATGAAAAACTGGATGCACGGCTGATAAGCTAGGCGGCAAAGCTAGTCTGTAAGCCACCCCTCCCACTCGGTCTAGAATCTCAAATGGGCCAATATACCTAGGGCTGAGCTTGCGCTTTTTCCCGAACCTCATCATGCCCTTCATAGGCGACACTCGGAGCAACACTCGTTCACCAACCATGAAATCTATATCTCGAACCTTACGATCTGCATAAGTCTTCTGTCTGGACTGAGCTGAACGCAATCTCTCCTGGATAGTCTTGACCTTATCCAAGGCCTCCTAAACTAAATTTGTACCTAAAAACCGAGCCTCCCCCGACTCAAACCATCTGACTGGAGATCGATATCGCCTACCATACAACGCCTCATACGGGGCCATCTAGATACTGTACTGGTAGCTGTTATTGTAGGCGAACTCTGCTAATGGCAGAAACTGGTCCCACGAGCCTCTGAAATCAATGACACATGCTCGAAGCATGTCTTCTAGAATCTGAATGGTCCTCTCGGACTGACCATCCATCTGGGGATGAAAAGCTGTACTCAGTTGATCCTGGGTGCCTAACTCCTGCTGGATCGCCAGAACTACGAGGTAAACTGTTTACCCCGATCAGAGATAATAGATACCGGCACCCCGTGAAGTCGAACAACCTCTCTGATGTAAATCTCTGCTAACCTCTCCGATGAGTAGGAGACAGATACCGGAATGAAGTGTGCTGACTTGGTCAGCCTGTCAGCAATGACCCAGATAGCATCAAATTTCCTCCGAGTCAAAGGAAGTCCCGTAACAAAGTCCATAATGATCCGCTCCCATTTCCACTCGGGAATCTCAATCCTCTGGAATACACCACCAGGCGTCTGGTGCTCATATTTCACCTACTGACAATTTAGACACCGAGTGACATACACAATGATATCTTTCTTCATTCTGCGCCACCAATAGTGCTGCCGTAAGCCCTGGTACATCTTCGTGGCGCTCGAGTGAATAGAATACCGCGAACTGTTGGCCTCCGCTAAGATCAACTCTCGAATCCCTTCAACATTGGGCATACAAACTCGACCCTGCAGTCTCAATACCCCATCATCATCTAGATTTACCTTCGTGGCACCTCCCCGCTGTACTGTATCTCTCAAATCACGCAAATGAGGATCATCAAATTGCCTCTCAGAGATACTCTCTACTAGAGAAGAACGAGCGACCGTACAGGCTAACACCCTGCTAGGCTCAAAAATGTCTAATCTCATGAACCGGTTGGCTAAGGCCTGGACATCTAAAGCAAATGGTCTCTGACTGACCGAAATGAATGCAAGACTACCCATGCTGGCAGACTTTCTACTCAATACATCGGCCATCACATTGGCCTTACCTGGGTGGTATAGGATAGTAACATCATAGTCTTTCAGCAACTCTAACCATCTCCGCTATCGTAGATTCAACTCCTTTTACTTGAATAAATACTGAAGACTTTTGTGATCAGTGTACACCTCACATGTCACACCATATAGATAATGCCTCCAGATTTTTAAGGCATGAACCACTGCTACTAACTTAAGATGATGGACTGGATAATTCTTCTCATGTATTTTTAGCTATCTCGAAGCATAAGCGATAACGTTACCATCCTGCATCAGTACCGCTCCAAGACTTGTACGAGATGCGTCACAATAAACTGTATAAGGCCTTGCACCTGTAGGTAGTATCAACACTAGTGCGGTAGTCAAGGCTGTCTTGAGCTTCTGAAAGCTCGCCTCACACTCCTCTGACCATTGGAACTGGGCACCCTTCTGGGTCAACCTGGTCATTGGGGCTACAATAGAAGAAAACCCCTCTACAAATCGACGGTAGTAACCAGCTAACCCCAAGAAACTCCGGATCTTAGTCACTGAAGCTGGTCGAGGCCAATTCTGGACTGCCTCAATCTTCTTTGGGTCCACCTGAATACTTTCCACTGATACAATATGGCCCAGAAATGCCATCGAACTCAACCAGAACTCACATTTCGAAAATTTGGCATATAGCTGATTATCCTTCAGAGTCTGAAGAACCACTCTGAGGTGCTGCTCGTGCTCTTCCTAGCTGCGGGAGTATACCAGGATGTCATCTATAAAGACTATCACGAACAGATCTAAGTAAGGCCTGAACACCCGATTCATCAACTCCATGAATGCTGCTGGGGCATTGGTCAACCTGAAGGACATGACCAAGAACTCATAATGCCCATATCTAGTGAGAAAGACTGTCTTAGGAATGTCAGCCGCCCTAATCTTCAGCTGATGGTAGCCTGACCTCAAGTCTATCTTTGAGAACACCCTCGCTCCCTGGAGCTGGTCAAACAAATCATCAATCCTCGGCAGTGGATACTTATTCTTTATTGTCACTTTGTTCAATTGCCGGTAATCAATACACATCCACATCGAGCCATCTTTCTTCTTCACAAACAATACAGGTGCTCCCCAGGGGGAACACTGGGCCTGATAAAGCCCTTCTCAAGAAGGTCTTGCAACTGATCTTTTAATCTTTTAATTCCGGCGGGGCCATACAATAGAGTGGAATAGAGATGGGCTGAGTGCCCGGTGCCAGATCAATACAGAAATCGATATCCCTGTCGGGTGGCATGCCCGGCAGGTCTGAAGGGAAAACCTCAGAAAACTCCCATACAATAGGGACTGACTCAATAGAACGAACCTCTGCACTGGAATCACGAACATAAGCTATATAAGCTAGACACCCTTTCTCGACCATGCGCCGAGCCTTAATATAGGAAATAACAGTGCGAACGAAGTGGCTTGAGGTACCTTTCCACTCTAGTCGGGGTGATTCTGGCAAGGCGAATGTCACAGTCTTGGCATAACAATCTAGAATAGCATGGTATGGGGACAACCAGTCCATCCCCAATATGACATCAAAATCCACCGTGTCCAAAAGCAACAGATCAACACGGGTCTCAAGACCCCCAAAGATAACTACGTACGAGCGATGTACCCAGTCGACCACAATGGAGTCGTCCACTGGTGTAGACACATAAACTAGAATATCTAGAGCACAGCTAGGTACGGCTAAATACGGTGCAAAGTAGGAAGACACATATGAATATGTAGACCCGGGGTCAAATAATACTGAAGCACCTCTGCCACAAACAAGAATGATACCTGTAATCACGGCATCTGATGCCTCTACCTCTGGCATGGCTGGTAAGGCATAAAATCAGGGATCAGCACCTCCCCTCTGAGCTACATCTCTAGGATGGTCATCAACAGGCTGACCTCTGCCTCTGGCTCCACGGTTTCCACCTCTACGGTCTTGACCTCCACCTTTATGATCTCTACCCCTGCCTCTGGCTGGCTGGGTAGGCTGAGGGTTAGTTGGGGGCCTGAATCATGGGACGAGGGCCCCGCTGTTGATTGTTGCCCGTTGCTCAAGGGTAGAATCTGACAAGATGACCTGGGTCACCATAACCGTAACAACTCTTAGGTTGATGGGGTCGCTGGCCCTGACGACCTGAATGGCCTCCACAAACACTCTGAAGAGGCAGGGCACTAATAGGAGACTGATCTGAATACTGCTCACGAAACCCACGATCGCCTGGTCCACCCTGTGAAACCTGAAGGGCGGAATGGAAAGGCCTGGAAGACTGGCCCTTATCGAAAGATTCCCTACCACCAGAAGAAGAACCACTAAACCTGCCTAAATGACGAGCCCTCTTGTCTGAAGAATAACCACCTTCCCGAGCAAGAGCCATCTCGACTCTACATGTTGCATTAGCTAGCTCCTGAAATGATATATTACTCCCCACTCCCATAGCCATCTGAAGTCTAATTTGCTGATTAAGCCCATCTATGAACCTGCGGACCCTCTCTCGCTCTGTGGGAAGTATCACCACTGCATGACGTGCCAAATCAACAAATCTCGTCTCATACTGAGTGCCAGTCATAGTACCCTGCTGGAGGCACTCAAACTGCCTCCGAAGTGCATCCCGCTGAGTAACAGGGAGAAAATTCTCCAGAAATAACTCTGCAAACTAATCCCATGATAAAGCCGGGGACCCTGCTGGCCGAGTCAAGCAATAATCCCTCCACCAAGTCTTGGCGGATCCTGAAAGCCTGAAGGTACATAAGTCAACTCCATTGGACTCCACTATCCCCATAGTCGTGAGAATCTCATGGCAACTGAATAAGAAATCCTGAGGATCCTCTGATGTGACACCGCTGAAGGTAGTGGTAAACAGTTTGGAGAACCGATCAAGTCTCCATAAAGAATCAGAAGTCATGGCCGCTCCATCTCCAACCTGAGCTGTGGTACCTGACTGAGTGGCCACAGCTGGCTGAACCACTGGTGCATGAGGCTGAGGAGCTACTGGCTTCGGAGTACAAGCAATAGGAGTCTGGGCCCCTCCTCCAGCCTGAGAAGTGGCTGGTGCAACTGGCAATAAACCTGCTTTGGCAACGCTGTCCATAAAACTCGCTATCCTGACCAAAGCCTCCCGAAGATCCGGGGTAAATAAGGCCTCTCCTGGGACCTAAGCTTGGCCCACTGGAGCTGCTGGGACTGGAACCTCCTCGCCAATCTCAATATGAGGCTCCACCTTTGGAATAGCTGCCGGGGGATGAGCTCTACCCCTACCACGACCTCCAATGCGGCCTCAGCCCCTGCCCCTCACGGGAGATGCCTGGGGCTCGGGCTGCTGGTTAGCGGACGAAGAAGCGCGTGTCCTCACCATATGCGAAAGGACAGAGTAGAAGTTCAATCGGTATTTTGAAGGACAAATCGCATGACAAGAAGGAACAAATGAGAGACTCTTTCCTAACTCAATAGACTCTAGAGGACAAGTACAGACGTCTCCGTACCTACCTCTCAAACTCTACTAAGCTTGTTCGTGAGTGGTGAGACCTATGTAACCTAGAGCTCTACTACCAACTTGTCACGACCCAGATTTTCCCCCAACATCGGGAACGCGATGGCGCCTACTCGTGGTAGCTAGGCAAGTCACTTTATTTACATTGTCCTGTTTTTAGCAATATTTCATACTCAATTTATCAACAAAATCATAACCTTAATTAAATAAGTGTGGAAGACTTTATCAAAATAGAGATAAGCAGTGTTAAAGTAAAACAATACCGAAATCCTCTAGCCAAGACTTGGAGTCACCAACTCACGAACTACTACATGAATACTACACATAAAGGTCTGAAAGAAGTATAACATAATCTGTTTGTCTCAGAACAAAGAGACTACAGCTAATAACATAAATAAAAGGAAGAGACGACGGGCCTGCGGATGCCTGCAAGTTACCTTGATCTCAAATATGATCAACTCCCACGCCAAAATCAACTGCTACTGCTCCTGATCGAAACCTGGACCTGTGCAAAAACACACAGAAGTGCAGTATCAGCACAACCGACCCCATGTGCTGGTAAGTGCCTGGCCTATCCCGGCGAAGTAGTGACAAGCCTAGGACCAGACACCCACATAAACCTATGCAGTTCTACAGATATGTACACTACAAGACAACGAGAAATAACCAAGTAACAACGCAACAAGGATTGTCACAAAAGAACTCAACAGTTAACAACAGTTATTAAATCAACAAGGAATACAGGTATAATGAGAAACAAGTAATGTCAAGTCAATGAAATAGCAAATAGTTGCACGGCATCACCCTTCGTGCTCTTATTCTCATCCTCACCAAATAAGCAAATAAAGTGCACGGCATCACCCTTCGTGCTTTTACTCTCATCCTCACATCCATGGTACGGCATGATCCTTCGTACATGGTTCAATAACAAGGCACGACATGATCCTTCGTGCATAATCAATAACATGGCACGACATTAACCTTCGTGATAAATCAATAAATCAAGGCACGGCATCACCCTTCGTGCATTATCACTCTTCCTCACCCAAATAACAATCACAGTTAAGGGTAGAGAATGAAAACAATAAATCATGAACCGTCCCGACAAGGGACACAATAATCATCACAACTAAGTCCCGGCAACGGCAATAAATATCTCACTTCACAATAAGTCCCGGCAAGGGAGAACCATAACAATTCTATAACCCGGCAAGGGTTCAACAGTTTATCTTCAAATATGTCTCACAACAAATATTAACAATGACTCACAGTCATGCAAGATGCCAGTGTATAGATGCTTGTGACCACAGCCCATACACCGCACTCGATCACATAGCACACAACATATAATCCTATTCCCTCAAGCTAGGATAGAACAAACACTTACCTCTAGCCTTGAAGTCCAAATTATGCTTCCATTATAGCCTTTTTCCCCGAAATTCCGCTTTCAACTAGTTCGAATCTAATCACAATTGATTCCATTATATTAATAAATATTAAATAACTTGGTTTGAATGCTTAAAAATGGTTTTTCCAAAGTTTACCCTAAAATGTCACAAAATACCCCTAGCCCACGTGGTCGGAACTCGGGGTTCGGACCAAAATCCGGTTACACATTCCCCCACAAGTTTAAATATATGATTTGTTTCAAAATCGGACCTCAATTCGAGGTCCAATTGCCCAATTCTTGAAAACCCTAGGTTCTACCCAAAAACATGGATTTCTACCATGAAAACCTTTGATTTTTATTGAAAAACATGTTTAATGTTGTTAGGAATTGAAAGAATTAAGTAAAAAGTGACTTACAATTGCTTTGGAGTGAATTTGCTCTTGAGAGGTCGTGTGTGGTGTGTGGGTTTTTTAAAGAATAAAGAATGAGCTTTAAAATTTGTTTAAGTATAAAATTGCACAGCTGCGGATATCGCAAATGCGAACTTTTGTTCGCATTTGCGAACAGAGCAGGCTTGGGGACTGTCAGCATCGCATTTGCGACATTAAGTTTGCATTTGCGAACTAAGCTGACTGTTGGGGCCTTCGCATTTGCGATATTTTAGTCGCATTTGCGAAGCTAGGCCTTTTACTAAAGGCCTCGCATTTGCGAGGTATTGTTGGCATTTGCGAAACCCTTCACTCCCCTGCCATCTTCGCATTTGCGAAGGTTGGTTCGCATTTGTGAACCAAGGCCAGCCTGGGGACATCTCGCAATTGCGAGAAAATCTTCGCATTTGCGAAGCCAACAGCTGGGTGAAAAACCAGCAGTGTTAAAATTCAGAAATTGATCCAACGGCCTATCAAATCTTTATCCGAGCCCCCCGGGCTCCCAACCTAACATGTACACAACATCAAAAACACATTACAAACTTGTTCGTGCGATCACATCGCCAATATAACATCGTTTTCATCAAATCAAGCCTCTAGTTCATGATTTTCATACTTTTGATTTTTCAAACTTTCAAACTTGGAACTCAAGGTCCAAAACATAACAAATAACATCCGAATGTCACCAAACTTTGCAGAAAGCACATATATAATATTTAAGACTTTTACCGGGCGTCGGAACCAAAATGTGAGCCCGATACCATGGTCATTTAATTCATTTTCCTTAAATAATTACAACAAAAATAATTTCACAGAAAAATTCATAACTTGGGCTCTAGGCCTCAGAATTCGACTCCGGACGCATGTCCAAGTCCCATATTTTCCTGCGGACCTTCCGGGGCCGTCCGATCTCGGGTCCGGGTCCGTTTACCAAAAATGTTGACCGAAGTCAACAATATCAATATTAATATCATTTTTCTCCAAATTCTTCATAGAATTCATGTTTTCTATCACAAAATCTTTCCGGCTACATGCCCGGATCATGCACGTAAATCGAGCTAACATAGGTTGAGGTTTTCAAGGCTTCGAACGTGTAGAACAAATGAGGAAACAAGTGATGACGCCATTGGGTCGTCACAGACAGCCCATCGAGAGTTCATCTGGTAATTCACGTGTCTATGCTGCGAAAGTATGTTGGGAACCTATTGCATGTACAGTTTAGTTGCATGATAACTTGACTTGTGATGTGGAGCCTGTACTTATTCAGGGTTGACAAGTTCAGCGATTGAGGTCTAAGGATATAGAGTTAGTGAAGGTGCAGTGGAGGGGTCGGACAGTGGAGGAGTCCACTTGGGAGACCGAGCAAGAGATGCAGAGCAAATATCCTCACTTGTTTAAGACTCCAGGTTTGTTTCTTGACCCACTCGAGGATGAACATTTGTTTTAATTGGGGAGGAGGTGACGACCCGGCCCGTCGTCACGTGATTTACCACCCCATTTCCCCCCTTATTATGTTGCTTCATGCTTTAATATTAGTATTATAGTCGATCGGGTGTAATTGAATTTGTTTTAGTTGAAAATAAGGCACATAGCCTCTTAAAAAGAAGCTTGTTTAAGAAAAGTCAACTGAAAGTTAACAATGTGGTTAGAGGGATCAGATGTGAATTTCGGTGGTTCGGTTAGCCTCGGGGGATGATTTATTACTTAGGAGTGCGATCATAATCGAATTTGAAGGTCCGGTGTAGAAATAGGCTTGAATTGGCGAAGTTGGAATTTTGGCGAATTACGGTTGATTGGTGAGATTTTGATTAGAGGGTCGAAATGGAATTCTGAGAGTTTTAGTAGCTTGGTTAGGTGATTTTGGATATTTCTACAAATGTTCAGGTCATTCAGACGTCGTTTGGTCAATTTCTTGATAGGATGTGAGATACGGTAGATTTAGTTAAACTTAGGCTTGAATCCATCGTGATTTGATGAATTATGTGTTAATGGACGTGTTTTTATGTTTGGAAAAAGTTCGTATAATATTTTGGAGTAGGTTGGTATTTCTAGTTGGGGTCCCGGGGGCCTCGGGGTGATTTCGGGTGTTCAAACGGATGCTTTTTCGTTTGTAAAGACATCAGATTTTTTGTTGTTGGTGTTGTAGACATTTGTGCATTGCGTTCGCGTGGTGACGGACGCGAACGCATAGAGTAGTTTTTGGGAGCCTGGAATTTTGCCTTCACATTCACGAAAGAGAGGCCGCGAGCACTTAGTTATGGAACCTGGTGATTCACGTTCACGTTTGGTGTTCCGCATTCGTGTAGAAGGATTGAGATGCCAGTGAAGTTTGTTATACGGGTTCGTGTGGGTTTGTGTGCATTCGTGAAGTGTAATGGCTATTGAGCATCGCGTTCGCATAGTAGAAGGATTTTTATTAACACGTTCGTGTAGATGAGGGTCGCGTTCACGTAAGGTGTTTTTGAATTTTTAAAATATTAGTCTTCGTATTCGCGTGGCTATGGCTGCGAATGCGATGAAGAAAGTGCTGGGCAGACAGAAGGGTTTTATAACATTTCCTCCGCGAGCTAAAGTCATATTTCACCATTATTGAGCATATTTGGGAGCTTTTGACTAGGGATTAAGAGGATTTCGACTAGGATTCGATTGGAGGTAAGTTTTATAAAGTAATTACATGATTTATTGAAGATTCATCATTTAAATCTCTGAAAATTGGGTGAAAATTGGAGAAGTTAGGGCTTGGTGTTTGTATTGTATAATTGGAATTTGAAGAGGCCACGGAACTGCGATTTTGATAAATTTTATATGTATGGACTCGTGGCGGGACGAGGATTCTAAAAATGTGGATTTCATAATTTTTTGAGAAGTGGGCACGAGGCTCAGGTTTTGCCAACTTCATATTTTTGGTTGTTTTTTCGAGTTCTTTCAATTGGGTTATGTTCGATTAGCCTATTTTAATGTATTCCTTATGGTTTTTATCCGATTCGGCACCCGAGGAGGTTGATTCAAGAGGGAAAGGCTTAGCAGACTAGTCTCGTGGCTGGCTCGAGGTGAGTAATAGATGTAGATGATGACATGAGAGTTTGAAACCCCGGTATATCGCACTGTGACGCTATACTAAGGTGAGACATGTACTCTATGGTGAGTGCGGGGTCGATTGTGATTGGGGGACTATGACTTAGTCCGCCCGAGTGATGTTGTACTGTGTTGTTGGCTATAAATTAGCTGGTAAACCTCCTACTTAGATGGTTATGAATATATTTTGGCTGCGTGCCGGTTATTTGGATACCGTAGGGATTATTATCATTGTTTCCATGATTTATAGCTTGTTTTAATGATATCAATCCTGAGCTAAACATTGTCTTGAAATGACTAGCAAAATCCTATGGTTTCAAACACCTAATTGATAATTACTGATAATTTGGAACTAAAAACTGGTAAGTTGACTGTGCATGTGTGGCTTGCATGCATATAGGACTTATAGTGGATCGGGCTACACGTCGCAACGTATGTTACGATGATATTGCGCTTGGGCTGTAGGAGCCCTTACGGAATTTGAACCCTCAAAGTGAGCGTGGGTACCCAAATGGATCGGGCTGCGCGCCGCAGCGGTGATGTGCATTTGTATTACATTTATGCATTGATACTTACCTGTTCTATCTGTTAATACTTGTTGATGTTACACTGTTAAATGTGCAGAAATACTGTTGTAGCTTTACTTTGTCGTATATTGGGATTTCGTACCTTCAATGTCATTATACATGTCTATTACTGCTGAGTTGGAAGTACTCACTTTACTCCCTGCACCATGTGTGAAGATCCATGTACTTTAGGAGCTAGCTGAGCTTACTATTGTTCTTCATAGTTATCATGCGGAGTTGTCGAGGTAGCTGCCTGGCGTCCATAGGACCCGAGTCCTACCCTATTTCCTGTTATTTGAGTTTTTCGCGTACATTCAGACTATATAGTATTACAGTATTATTATGCTATTCTGGTAGAGTCTCTAGACTCACGACCCCCAGATTTTTGGGAGGTTGCTCTGTATTTGATGATGTTCGAGTTGTTTTCTATCTATCAATTATAATTTTGTCTTCTTACCTATTAATGATTTTTAAATAAATAATTTTGAGCTCTATGCTCGAGTTGAGAGTATAATTGGTCGGGCTAGCCTAGTATTTGTGTTGGGCGACATCACGATCGGGTTTGGGGTCGTGACAGTTTGGTTTTGATATTGACTATTATTGGATACAGTTGTATACTTATTTCACGTTTTATGTTTTTTGTTTGGGATGTTTTGAACAATATCTTTGAAATGCTAATGTTGAATATAACTTTTAATTGCGACTTGTTATGTAGTTTTCAGTTAATAGTTAAATTAAAAAAATTCTGATTTTGTGTAATTTTGACTTTTCTACATTTTTGGTGTTGTAATTTATATAGTTTAATCTATTTCGACAGATTTTTCAAATTTAGCTAGTGTTGCTATAGGAAGTTTTGTGAACGATGTTTTGTGGGCAGCTAACTGTATATAAATTGTATAGCGACAATTCTTTTTGCATAATTTTTGTATAGTAACAGTCCTATGTATATGTTTTGAATAGTGACATATGTTTTGTATATTTTTTGTATAGCGTTAGTTTATTTTGTATATATTTTGTTTAGTGATATCTATATGTATATTCTTTGTATAGTTACATTCTGTTGTATATAAATTGAATATACAATAGTGACGGTCTATTTTTTTTTTTATAAATATAATTTTCTATTTTGTATATTTTTGTATAGTGATAGTCCTTTTTATATTTTTTGTATAGTGATAGTATATTTAGTATATTTTTTGTATAGCTATAGTTTATTTTGTATTTTATTTTTGTATAGGAAACATATTACATACAAATTATATAGTGACAGTTTGTTTTGCATATATTTTGTATATTATCATCTATTTTGTATATTATTTTTGTATAGTAGCATCTGTAATAGTATTTGGAATAAAACTTCTACCAATACTTTCATTATGAAAAAAGTAGCATCTTAATTCATACATCACGGAGAACTTGACTGAAAATCTCACTAATTTTTCCAATATTCTAATTGTAACATTCAGAAAGAAAAATATTACAAAATACTAAATCACTGTAGCAACATCTACTAGTTGTCTTGAGCATTCTTGCATTGTCACGACCCCATATATCCCCGGATGTAATGGCGCCTATCACAGTACTAGGCAAGCCAGCCAAACATTTGCCAGAACAAAATCTTTTGTAAAAAATTATTTCTAGTATCGAATAAGTCTCAAATTCGTCATATGAAATAGATGAATAAAATTGAATATGCGAAAAAACCAGTAAAAAAACCAACACAACCCAATAAATCTGATGTCACTAGTCAATAGCCTCTTAATACAACTCAAACTAACTGAATAATACATTATAAGTCTGAATAACAAAATACGAAGATAGGAAGGAGGAAAGCAGGGCTGCGAATACTGTGCAACTACCTTGCAGTCTCCGGTAAAGCTCTGAGAGTGCTTGAAGCTCTCATTCTGATGCCCGAGCACCTGGATTTGCACATAAAGTGCAGAGAGTAATGTGAGTACGTCAACTCAGTGAGTAACTAAAGTAAATAAAGTTTGAGTGCAATGACAAGCATTTAAAATCACATAAGAAGTTTTAACAGAAATGCCAAGTCATGCAGTTTAATAAAGCATTTATTCAATATTTTTCAAAAGAGGCTCAGTACAAAATAAGAGTATAAACATTAAAATTTCACAGACAAGCCCCTCAGGCAAGGTATCACTCATAAGTATAGCCTCTCAGTCACTCGTGACTCAGTTCTTGTCAGTGAGTACTCATATTCAACACTCTGGCTCAATAAGTATCTCATAATAATAATAACAGTAATAATCACTGCGGCGTGCAGCCCGATCCATAGTTTATAGTCAACTACGCTCACTAAGGGTGTGCAGACTTTGGAGGGGATGCTACAACCGAAAAATCATATCGCTGCGGCGTGCGGTCCGATCCAATATATATCGATGCGGCGTGCAGCACAATCCATATAGATTATATCAGTGCGGGGTGCAGCCCGACCCATAATAGATATATATATCCTGATCATTAGGTCTTAAACCTCTCTCAGTAATTAACCTAACGACCACTCAGGCATGTTAGTGAAAAATCAGGGAACTCAGCCCAAACAACTTTTATATATTAAGAAATAGGGTGATGAAATCGGTCTTAAACAAATAACAGTTAAACCATGACTAAGTATATGCTTTCAAATAAACAGAGTGAGAAAACTAGAAAAAATATGACGACCCATTTTGTCATGATGGCGCCTAACACCACTGTTAGGCCAGCCAATGCAGAAATGTGATTAAGTTCTCATTTTACTTCAGTCAAGAACAGTTATGCTAGATTTTCGAATTTAAAGATAAGACCATTAAAGATCATAAAGTGCTAAAATAGCGAGACAACCCCAAAATAAATATCTACTACTGTGTGTTCCAGAATGTGGTGTCACAAGCTACAGGCGTCCAGTAGAATATACACAAAAGAATAATACACTATCCTACTGTCTGAATCAGGATAGACAGAAACAAAAAGTAAAAAAAGGGACTTCTTCGGTTCTGGATCGGCATGAAAGAGAAGTATCTCACCGTAGAAGTCCCCAAGCTTGCTCACTGATGCGCACCAGGATGATGTCCAGATCCACCTGCCTCAAATCCTGTACATATAAGTACAGAAGCATAGTAAGAGTACATAAACCACATATACTCAGTAAGTATCCCGTCTAATCTCGATGAAGTATAGATGGGAGGTCAACTTGATACTTACTAAGGTCAAGATAATATAATATAATAAAGTAAGATATACAACATGAAGGATTTCCAACAACACAAGTTTAATAGAAGAGTCATATTCATGTTATTGACATAATTAAATTACTAGTTTTCCCTTTTTCATATTAAATGAGTGATCATGTTATAACTAAATGTAAGCATAAATCATGCACAGTCATGCCGAGGTCAACGACCCGCTCCAACAGAAAATAAATTGTGCTCTATCGAGGGTCGAGTGGCACGAACCATAGATGCATCTATTCTCACCGAGGCGATTGGCCCGATCCATAATCATCAAAGAAAAATCAAGAAAAGCACTTAAGCCTCAATTACATACAAGGGAATTCCTACCAAGGCTCAAAAAACTCGTATGTTTAATTTTCATTTCCTCAAGTCTCTTGTGAATCATAAATGATCATATTAGCAATTTAAAATAAGAAATATTTCCCAATTCGACATTACGTGGGTCCTAAACTACCCAAACCATTATCATGTAGTGGCTGCGTACGGACTCTCATCACCTAGTACGTATGTATCCCCCTTTATTTAGCAATAATTACTCATTTAAAATCCTATGGGGACAATTCCTTCTTACAAGGTTAGAAAGGAGACTTACCTCGCTCTGAAGCGCACTTACAACATCAAGAATCAGCCCGACCCCTAAATTCGTAGCCTAATGAGCACCAAATAATTAAAATGAGCAAGAACTAGTCAACAAGAGCTTACAAGGTTAAATTCTATTTTTTTTAATAAATTTCCTAACCATTAATACAAGTTTCCTAATTTTCGACCCCGGGCTTACGTGCCCGGATTCCAAGATTTTCTGAAGGAAGTTGTTCTCTATCACCTAAGGATCACAAATATATGATTGCTAGTTCATTACATGGAAAATTATAAGATTAAATCTTAGTTTTGATTGCCCTTGGTCTAAGTCTAATCTCTTAATATTGCCTAATTTTTAGTGTTAAATCTACCTAATGTTTATGTACTTGAACCAAAAGTGAGTGGGGATTACTTACATTGCAATGATATGTGGAAATCTTTCTTTAAAACCCCAAAATCACCAAGTGTGGTAAGCGATATGATAAAAATGGCTTTGGGTTGGAATTAAATGAACCCTTCTGCCCAACTATTTTCGTTTTTGTGCAAAGAGATTCTCGCTTCTGCGGGATCCGCTTCTGCGGACATAAGCTGCTTTTGCAAAAATGGGAAAGGGAGGTCTGGGCCACTTTTGCGGTCAAGATCTCGCTTCTGTGAGTCCACTTCTGCGGAAAGCCCACCACTTCTGCGGTTCTGGGCCTGGGATAGGTGGACTGCTTCTGCGGTCAGTGGTCTACTTCTACAATTTCCCCTGAGCCTAGCCCTTCCACTTCTGCGATCATTAGACTACATCTGCGCCCCAAGAACTGCATATGCGGATATGACAGAAGTAGCAAATCCTAGCTCTTTTCTAAGTTTCCAACTTCACTCGAACCTCGACCATCTGATGCTCGGAGCTCCCAAGCCCCGCCCAAACATACCGGCAGGTCTGAAGAAACAAGGCGGACCTACTCAAACCCTCGAAATACTCAAAACAATGATAAATCGAGGAATCCACCCAGAAAACCAAATGAATCAAATCATTAAACTTCAAGTTCTTAATTCTCCTCCAACGGGTTAAAACGCTCTTAAACTACTCGGATTGACACTAAATTTAACAGGGAGTTCTTAACTGATATTTTGGACTTGTACCAAGTTTCGGATTCAAAATCCGAATCGGATACCTAGCAAAACAATGATTTCTTAGCTTATTATCGTTGAAACTTTAACTTAACAATTTCACATAAAAATTCATTACTCGGGTTATGGACCTTAGAATCTGATTCCGGGCATACGGCCATGTCCCATATTTTCCCACGAACCCTCACAAATTGTCAAATCACGATTTTGGGTCTATTTCCCGAAGATGTTGACCGAAGTCAAACTTGGCCTAAAGAAACTTAAAGAAGCAACTAGACTTATTCTTGCTGAAAACTCTTCTAACTTTCGAACCACCTGTCCCTGCAGGTCATAAATTAGCTAAAGCAAGCGCATGAAGTTTTATTTAAGGGAACAAGGTTCTAAAACGCAAAACGACCAGCCGGGTCCTTATATTTTCCACTTCTTAAACAAACGTTTGTCCTCCAATGAATATAGAAAAGTACCTGGAATGCTGAATAAGTGGTGATATCAGCTCTGTATGTCCTTCTCGGACTCCCAGGTCACCTCCTAGACCGGTTGGCCCTTCCACTGGAATCTTACTGCTGAAATCCTCTTGGACTGGTGATCCTGTCTATTTAACAATGGCAATTGGCTCCTACTCGTAGCCCAAGCTCTCTTCTAACTGAATGGTACTGAAATCCAACATACGTGAATAGGCGGAATGATCCTTCTGAAGCATCGATACATGGAAGACTGGATGATCTCCTGATAAACTGGAGGTAAATCAAGCTCGTAGGTAACCTCTCCAACTCGCCTCAACACCTCAAAGGGGCCAATAAACATTGGGCTTAGCTTTCCCTTCTTCCCAAACCTCATAATGCCCTTCATTGGAGAGACTTTCAAGAGAACCTTCTCGCCAATCGTGAATGATACATCACGTTAACTCTTCTGCCTGAACTGAGCTGTGCAGAGCCTCTCTTGAATCAACTTTACATTATCCAAGTCATCTCTTACCAAATCTGTTCCAAGTAACTTAGCCTCACTGGGCTCAAACCACCCAATAGGAAAACGATATCGCCGACCATACAATGCCTCATGCGGGGCCATCTCTACGCTAGACTGATTGCTATTATTGTATGCAAACTCTGCCAAGGGCAAGAACTGATCACACTACCCTCCAAAGTCGGTCATACGTGCTCTAAGAATATCCTCTAAAATCTAAATTGCCCGCTCTGACTACCCGTCGGTCAAAGGATTTAATGTCGTCCTGACTCTATGCGGGTCCCCAACTCACTCTGAATAGCTCTCTAGAAATGGAAAGTGAACTGAGGGCCTCTATCCGATATGATGGAAACTGGCACATCGTGCAACCTAACTATCTCCCAAATGTAAATCTTGGCATACCTCTCTGCCATCTAATTAGTCACCACTAGAATGAAGTGGGCCGACTTGGTCAATCTATCCACAATAACCCATACTGAATCAACCTTTCGCTGAGTCCGCGACAACCTAACCACAAAATCCATGGTGATACGCTCCCTTTCCATTCCGGAATGGGAATCTGCTGAAGTAGGCTACCTGGTCTCCGGTGCTCATATTTGACCTGCTGGCAATTCAAACATCTAGCAGCATACTCCACTATGTCCTTCTTCATCCTCCGCCATGAGTAGTGCTGTCTCAAGTCACGATACATCTTCGTGGCACCCAGATGAATGGATTACATCGAACTGTGAGCCTCTTCTTGAATCCTCTCCCTCAAGCCATCAACATTAGGGACACACACAGAGCCTTGAAGCCCTAACACACCATCCTCGCCAATAGAAAACTCCTTGGCACCTCCCTGAAGTAGCGTCTCTCTAAGAACTGCCTTAATCTGTTCGAATGACGATGACTAAGGAACCACACATGCTAGAACCCGGCTGGGCTCTAAAATGTCCAATCTCACAAATCCGTTAGCTAAAGACTGAATGTCCAAAGCTAATGGTCTCATATCAATAAGAATGAATGCCAAGCTACCCATATTCTCCACCTTCCTACTCAAGGCATCCGCGACCACATTTGCCTTGCCTGGATGATAAAAGATGGTACTGTCATAATCCTTCAGTAACTCAAGACACCTGCGCTGCCTCAAAATTAAGATCCCTCTGCTTGAAAAAATGTTGCAAGCTACGATGGTCTGTATAAACCTCACATGATACTTCATATAAATAATGCCTTCATATCTTAAGAGCATGAAAAATCGCCACCAACTCTAGATCGTGCACATTGTAATTTTTTTCATAAACCTTTAGCTGATGTGAATAATATGCATAACTCGCCCCTCATGTATCAATACACATCCCAAGACAATGTGAGAAGCGTCATAATACACTATATACATCCCTCAACCGGAAGGCAATATAAGAATTGGTGTCGTAGTCAAAACCGTCTTGAGCTTCTGGAAGCTCTCCTCACAGTCATCGAACCAATAGAATTTGGCACCCTTTTGGGTCAATCTGGTCAGAGGTGATGCAATAGATGAAAAGCCCTACACAAATCGCTGTTTATAGCCTGTTAACCCCAAGAAACTCCTGATCGCGATCACTGAAGTAGGACGTGGCCAACTCTGAACTGCCTCAATCTTCTTGGGATCCACTTTAATACCCTCTCCTGACACTATATGCCCCAAGAATGTCACTGACTCTAGCCAAAACGTGTACTTGGAGAACTTTGCATAAAGCTTCTACTCTCGCAAGGTCTAAAGCACTACTCTCAAATACTGCTCGTGCTCTCCCAGGCTACACGAGTATATCAAGATGTCGTCAATGAGGACTATAAAAAATGAATCAATATAAGGTCTGAACACCCTGTTCATCAAGGCCGAAAATGCCACTGGAGTATTAGACAAGCCTAATAACATCACCTGAAACTCATAGTGGCCATATCTAATCCTGAATGGGGTCTTCAGGTCATCTGATTTCGAAATCTGCAGCTAATGATATCCTGACCTCAAGTCAATCTTACAAAACACCCTAGCACCCTATAGTTGGTCAAACAAATCATCAATACAGGGAAATTGATACTTGTTCTTTATGGTGACTTTGTTCAACTGATGGTAATCAATGGACATCCGTATAGTCCCATCCGTCTTCTTTATAAATAGCACTGGTTCACCTCAAGGCGATACACTGGTCCTATCAAACCCTTTAGAAAACAACTCCTCCATCTACTCCTTTAACTCCTTAGGAGCCATACGATACGGAGGGGTAGATATAGGTCGAGTGTCTGGAGCCAAACAAATACAGAAATCAATATCACAATCTGGAGGCATTCCAGGAAGATCAGAAGAAAAAACATCGACGAACTCTCGAACTACTGGCACTGAATCAATCATCGGGGAATCTGCGGTGGTGTCTCGAACATAAGCTTATTAGGCTAAACACCCATTCTCAACCATGCGTTAAGCCTTTAGGAAGGAAATAACCCTGCTAGGTGTATCTACAGTACTGGTAGATCCGGTTCACAACCACAAAATCACCCACAATAGTGGACACATTAATATGAACACCCAACAGCTCACGAGAAATAGTCGGGAAACGAGCAAATAGAGACGATACATATGAATAAGTAGATCCTAGATCAAATAATACCGATGCATTTCTATCGTTGATAAAAATAATACCTGTGATAATGGCATCTACGGTCAATACATCAGTGCTGCTGGAAGAGCATATAATCTAGTTGGAGCACTGGTTGTCTGGTCTCCAACTGACTGAGCAGTAGCTGGTTGACCTCTCCCTGTCTGGCCTCTACCCCTAGAACGGCCTCTACTAGTCTTCTCTCTACGTCTAGGCAGCTGGGCCTCTGGTGCTAGAGTCATGGGCTACTGCCCCTGCTATACCGCCTTGCCCCTAAGCCTGGGGAAATAACTCCTCATGTGGCCTGCGTTCTCGCTAAAAAAAATATGGTGTGGTGGCCTGTTGTCCGTATGGTTGGCCTTGAATACCAGAAGGCCCACTGGAAGGAGCCTAAATAGCCGGCGGGCAGTAAGAACACTCCGGCATCGCACTGATATAAGAACCAAAAGACATCGAAGGACATGAATACCCACTGGATGAACCCTGAATAGCTGGAGGCGATAAGAAATCTCTAGCATGGCACCAAAATAAGAGTGCGTTGGAGCACCCCGAGCCAGTGGTGGGGCTGGAATTGGGGGCCTACTGGGTTGACCCCTCACAAAGTAACCTCTGCCCCTGGATGGGGCGCCTCTGAACTCTCCTGAGAATCTGTCCCTCTTATCGTGCTGCATATGCTCTCTACCCTTCAAATGATAACCCTTAATATTGTGGGAAATCTCAAGTACTAGCTGATATCTAGTGCCCATCTCTAGCTCACGAGCCATACCTGACTGGATAGTGGGATGTAACCCCGCAACATACCTCCATACTCTCTTTGTCTCTGTGGGGAGTATCATGAGTGCATGGCAATACAACTTAAAGAACCTCGCCTCATAGTCGGTTACTTACATATGACCCTGCTCCAGATACTCAAACTGATGATACAGCTCTTCCCTCTTAGAGGGTGGAATGTACCGATAACAGAACAACTGAGTGAACTGACCCCAAGTGAGGGGAGGAGTGCCTGCTGGCCTGCTAAGTAAATAAGACTTCCACCATCTACGGGCCAAGCCCTCCAGCTGAAAAGTAGTAAAGTCAACTCCATGCGACTCCGATATTCTCATGTTATGCAGTCTATTCCCGCACATGTCAATGAAATACTGGGAATCCTCAAGATGCTCACCCCTAAAGACTGGAGGGTGCAACCTGGTCCATATGTCTAACAACTTCTGTGGATCACCGTCCATATCTGGCCTGGGCTAGGGTGCCGCTGCAGCAACTGGTTGAACCCCCTCAGTGGGTAGTACACCCGGAGTATGGTAAACTATGATTGTATGACCTGGAACCTATGCGGTAGGGGTTTGTGCTCCCCCTCCCGCCTGCGAGGTAGCTGGATCTGCTACAAATTAATCCATGAACCGAAGCATATGGCCCATGACCTCCTGAAATCCCAGCATAGTCATGAAATCTATCGGAGTAGGCATAGCTACGAGCTCCTCTCCCTGCTCTTCAATAATGGGATCCTTGTAGGACCTGCTAGTGGTGCATTTGGAATAGTTCTTTGATGCCCGCATCCCCTACGATGGGTCGATGCCCTCCCTCAACCTCTCCCTCAGCCTCTAGCAACAGGGGGAACATCTCCTACCAGGCCCGGAATGTCGGCGGTACTACTCCTCACCATCTGTGAGAGAATAGAAGAGGAAACTTAGTACACTAACCACTACACGATAGAAAAGGAAAAAAGAGTTGTCTTTTCTAACACCCTATAGCCTCTCGAAGATAAATACAGACGTCTCCGTACTGATCTACAAGACTCTGTTAGGTTTTCCCATAACTTGTGATACCTACATGAACCTAGTGCTCTGATATCATGTTGTCACGACCGATTTTCCATAATAGGTCATGATGGCGCCTAATACTATTGTTAGGCCAGCCGATGCGGGAATGTGATTAAGTTCTCATTTTATGTTAGCCAATGGCAGTTATACTAGATTTTTGAATTTAAAGATAAGACGAGTAAAGATCTTAAAGTGCTAAAATAGCGATACAACCCCAAAATAAATGTCTACTACTATGTGTGGCAGAACCTGGTATCACAAGCTGCGGGCGACTAGTAAAATATACATAAAAGAATAATACACTGAATCAGGATAGACAGAAATAAAAAGTAAAAGAAAGGACTTCTTCTGCTGTGAATCGGTGTGAAAAAGAAGCAGCTTACCGTAGAAGTCCCAAGTGTGCTCACTAATGCACATCAGGATCATGTCCAGATCCACCTGCCTCGAATCCTATACATTTAAGTACAAAAGCATAGTATGAGTACACAAACCACATATACTCAATAAGTATCCCATTTAATCTCGAAGAAGTAGAGACAAGTGGTCGACTTAATACTTACTAAGGTCAAGATAATATAATATAATATAATAAAGTGAGATATACAACATGAAGGACTTCCAACAACACAAGTTTAATAGAAAAGTCATATTCCTGTTCTTGACATAATTAAAATACCAGTTATCCCCTTTTCATATTAAATGAGTGATCATGTCATAACTAAATGTAAGCACATAAATCATGCACAATCATGCCGAGGTCGACAGCACGCTCCAACAGAAAATAAATTGTGCACTGCCGAGGGTCAAGCGGCACGTACCATAGATGCATCTATTCTCACCGAGGCGATTGGCATGATCCTTAATCATCAAGAAAATATCAAGAAAAGCACATAAGGCTCAATTACATACAAGGGAATTCCTACCAAGGCTAAACAAACTCATACGTTCACTTTTCATTTCCTCAAGTCTCTAGCGAATCATGAATGATCATATTAGCATTTTAAAATGAGAATATTTCCCAATTAGACATGACGTGGGTCCTAAACTGGCCAAACACTTATCATATAGCAGCTACGCACAGACTCTCATCACCTAGTACGTACGTAGCTCCCCGTATTTAGCAACAATTACTCAATAACAATCCTATGGGGACAATTCATTACAAGATTAGAAAGGAGACTCACCTTGCTCCGAAGCGCACTTCCAGTATCATGAATAAGCCCAAACCCTCAATTTGTAGCCAATCGAGCACCAACTAATGAAAATAAGCAAGAACTAGTCAATAAGAGCTTACAAGGTTAAATTCTAATCGCTTAATAAATTTCCTAACCATTAATACAAGTTTCTTAATTTTCGACAACGGGCCCACGTGTCCGGGTTCCAAGATTTTTTGAAGGAAGTTGTTCTCTATCACCTAAGGATCACAAATATATGATTTCTAGTTCATTACTTGGTAAATTATAAGATTAAATCTTAGTTTTGATTAAACCCTAGGTCTAACTCTAAACTATTGATTTTACCTAATTTTTAGTGTTAAATCTACCTAATATTTATGTATTTGAACGAAAAGTGAGTGGATATTACTTACCTTGCAATGATATGTGGGAACTCTCTCTTTGAAACCCCTAAAATCGCCCAAGTGTGGTAAGAGATATGTTAAAAATGGCTTTGGGTTCAAATTAAATGAACCCTTCTACCCAGATATTTCTGCTTTTACAGAAGGATTCCCACTTCTGTGGGGTCTGCTTTAGCGGACAAGAGCCGCTTTTGCAAAAATGGGCAAGGGAGGCCTGGGCCGCTTTTGCGGAAATGGGCAAGGGAAGCCTGGACCACTTTTGCAGTCAAGATCTCGCTTCCGCGAGTCCGCTTCCGTGGAAAGCCCAACGCTTGTGCGGTTCTGGGCATGGGACAGGTGGACCGCTTCTGCAGTCGAGGGTCCACTTTTGTGATTTCCTATGGGCCTGGCCCCTTCCGCTTCCACGATCATTAGACCGCATCTGCGGTCCCGCTTCTATGGCCCAAGAAGTGCATATGTAGTTATGACAGAAGCAGCAAATTCCAGCCCCTTTCTGAGTTTCCAACTTCACTTGAACCTCGACCATTTGACGCTCGGGGCTACAGTGCCCTGCCCAAACATACTGGCAAATCTAAAATGACGAGGTGGACCTACTCGAACCCTCGAAACACTCAAAACAATGCTAAATCGAGGAATCAACACCCAAAACCAAATGAATCAAATCATTGAACTTCAAGTTCTTAATTCTCCTCCAACGGGTCAAAATGCCCTGAAACTACTGGGATTGACACCAAATTTTACTAGAAGGTCTTAACTGATATTTCGGAATTGGACTAATTTTAGGAATCAAAGTCCGAACCCGATACCTAGTAAAACAATAATTTCTTAGTTTATTTAAATCTTTGAAACTTTAACTTAACAAATTAACATAAAAATTCATTACTTGGGCTAAGGACCACATAATTCGATTTCGAGCATACGCCCAAGTGCCATATTTTCCCACGGACCCTCAGAAATTGTCAAATCACGATTCTGGCTCCGTTTCTCAAAAATGTCGACCGAAGTCAAACTTGACATTTTTTAAAGAAACTTAAAGAAGCAACTAAACTTATTATTGCTCAAAACTCTTCTAACTTCCGAACCACCCATCGCCACAAGTCATAAATTAACTAAAGCAAATGTGGGAAGTTTTATTTAAGGGACGGGGTTCTAAAATGCAAAACGACCAGTCGGGTCATTACAAAAAATACCCATAGGGGTCTAAACAAGTCATCCCAAGGCCCCAAACACGATGTACAACCCATCATACAACATCAATATCTAATATACGCGTCTTAATAGTCGCTACGAGATGGACCAAGTCAAAATCCCTAACGGTGCATGCCTACATGCTCGTCACCTAGCATGTGTGTCACCTCATTTATCAAAACAATACAACATATCAGGGTTTCATACCTACAAGTCTAGATTTACAAAGGTTAGTTACCTCATACCGGATGAAATACAACTCTACGATACCCTTGCCTCTCAACTCGGCCTCAACTCGCTTTGAATCTAACCAAAACTAAAATAAAGACATTAGAATATGCTAGGGGAATGAAGCCCATGCATAAATAATCAAATTACAACACAAATTTTGAAAATGGCCAAACCCGACCCTCGGGCACACGTCTCGAAATCCGATAAAAATCATGTATGATCCTTATCCTCCCTCGAGTCAATACATACCAAGAATACAAAATCTGACTATAAGTGATCCCTTAAATCCCTAGATTAAGGTATCCAATTTTCAACCCCTAAACCCCAAATTGTTTGCTACTAATTTCCATAGATTTCAAGCTTAATCAGTCAAAAACCATCATAAAATAAGTTTAGGGTCCAAAAATCTTACCTCCGCGAAACCCTCTTGAATTATCTCTTCAAACTACTCTCCCAAGCTCAAACCCGTATGCAAATAGTGAAAATCCACTCATAAATTGTGAATGGTTAAATTTATATGTTCTGCCCCAATTAAACTACGGTCGAAATCTCGTACCTCCGGTCCTAGGTGCGCATTTGCGGAATTCACTTAATCACTCAAGACCACACCTGTGATGAAAATCCCGCATGTGCGCTATCATAGGTGTGCTCAAACAACTGCATACGCGGTTCTTGCTCCTCTTGCCCATTTTCGCGTCTGCGACCCGCATTGCGCTTCTGCGGGCCTGCACCTGCAGTCCCAAGCCACAGGTGTCATTATGATAGGAGCTTCAGCATTTCAGCTGCGAATTTCCAACTCCAAAACTTTTGTCAACCATCCGAAATCACCCCGAGCCCCCCGAGCTCAACCAAAAGTACGAACAAGTCATAAACCAGTATCCAAACTTATACTAATCTTCTAAACACCTAAAAAAAATCGAATCATCAATATAACTCAAAAAACTCCAAATTCCGCTTTTGATCTAAAATTCTATCCAACCTTGTTCGAATGACCTAAACTTTTGCACACACGTCACAAGTGACACATAGACCTATTCCAACTTCCAGAATTATTTTCCGACCACTATATCAAAATCTCCGCTATCAACCAAAAATGCCAAAAATTCATTTTTGCCAATTCAAGCCTAAATCTACTCCGGGCCACTAAAACACATTCTGATCACGCTACTAAGTTCCAAATTACTTCCCGAAGCTATCTGAATCATAAAATAAAAATTTCAAGATAGTTTGATCATAAATCAACTTTCGGTTGATTCTTCCAACTAAAATACCAACTTAAGAGACTAAGTGTTTCAAACCTCACCAAAATTGTTCCGAACTCGAACCAACCAACTCGATACCATAAAAAACGATTGAACTAGCATAAAGAAGCAGATATGGAAAATAGAGTGCTTACTCATGAAACGACCGGCCGGGGCGTTACATACATATTCTTCTGTTGTGTCCTTATTTACGACACTGTCCACATGTAACAGTTTCAGTATAAAGATATTCATGAAGTACCTTGCGTCGTGACTTCATCAGCCTTCCTGGTTTTCACTTCACTATCGGTTGCAGGACCACATTAACTAATACCTCTGTTGGAAGGTCCTATGTAGTTTCATATGTCTTCTTGAAGTATTCCTTGGTGTAATAGGCAGAACAATATTCGGGTGCTTCCATGTGTGTGTAGTACAATACTACCGTAGCATGTGGATAAGGACTGACATCCACTTGAAATTGATTGCACGAGCATTCTTTTTTTTGCATGCAGATTATCTTCCGCCTTTGTTCAGTTTCCATTACTACATATACATAATCGGTTGAATGCCTCACCTAAATTTTAGATATCATTAGTAAAACTAATATAGGGATATGACAAGTATTAGTGAATTTTTGTCAAAGTATGTTACTCAGGTGTACGAAGTAAGACATGATAAACGAATATTTATCTTCATCTTCTCCGACAAATAACTATTTTCCTTCAGTACTTCATGATATTTTTTTCCTAGGCCAATAAATGTACTTATTGTAGCCATTCTATTTGTATTTCCATTCTATAATCAAATTCATCATGTAATCTAGCAAACTCATGATTGATAGCTCTCTTGCCTCTATATTTCTGGCATTGAGTGACTCGACAATATTTGAAGTCATCACCATGTTAAGCAACCTATTAACAGTGGAATTCTAGTGGAAAATTTTTACCTAGTTAAGCGAATAAGAAAACATCCATATGTTATTTTGTTATACACAAATTTGTATACATAGAATCTCACTATATAATAATTATATATTCTTTATAAAGATCTGTATACATATAATTACAGAGAAGTGTAATCTCCTTATACAAGAATTATATATTTTTTATACAAATTTCTATACATAAAATTATAAAGAATGACTAGAGGGGTTGCTCTAATGGTAAGTGTGAGCACGTGATTTTTTCCCTATGCAATTTTATTCCAAAAGATTCAAATAAATAATTTCTTATTATTTTACCATTTTTATGGATTTTGGTTGAAATTGATGTTAATTGTTGCATTTTAATTCATACAAAAAGGATAAATATAAAAATACAAAAATTAGGTATATGCATTAGGATTTAATTTCATAATCAATTAATTAAAGAAAATTAAAAAAAAGATAGATAATATTTTAGGGTTTTAGTTGGAATTATTATAAAATACTTATTAAATAAATATTTAGAACTAGTGTTAGTATAATTTTGAAGTTTAAAAAAAAATAACAAAAATCCAAAAGGAAAAGAAAGTAGAAAATAGAAAAAATACAAAAAATATAAAAGAAATAAAAATACTGAAAATAATACAAAAATACAATAAAAATACATGGGAAAATATCGATAAAAATGAAAAATGAGAAATAAAAGAGGGAAAGAAAAACAAATTGGGTAACAATCAATGGCCCAAATCAATACCAGTCCAGGCCCATCAATACCAGTCCAGGCCCAAGAGACCATATCCGGTTAGCCTAGAAATACCCAAAACGACCCCGTTTTATGGCTATAAATCTAAGCCGTTGAAACTTTTTGATCTAACGGTTGCATAATCCAGCCCATCAAACAATTTAAACGACGTCATAGTTTATTTTAATCCTGTCCGTCCATCACTTTAAATCAACGGATCAGATGGATCATTCATTTAATCAAACGGCACCGTTTTAAACATGAAATAATCTGGACCATCCATTATGTTAATCCTACGGTTCATGATCATCTTAAGGCTTTTAATATAGCCAAGCTTTACAGCTTCGATCATTTTCCCCTTCCCTCTCCAATACCAACCCTAGCCGCCTCACTTTTCCTATCACAGCCCGCCGGAACGCTACCGGCAGGAAACGCAAAGTACACCAGAGGTTCCACCATTAAAACCGTCCAACTTACTCAACCTCCTCTTCTACGCTCTCTGCTTCGTTTTCCTCAAAACACCCTAGAAATCCTCGAATTCTCGAACCAACCTCGCCGAAACCCTACTTCGACGAACAACACTAAAGCCAAACCTTTCACCCTTTACACCATAGAACCCTCCCAGTCCCCTCTTTCCACCCTTAAACCCTGTTGGTCTTGAATCAGCCCCATTTTTCTTAAATGTGTTGTTGAACCTCGCCGGAACCCTACTCCGACGAATAACCTTTACCCAAAAATCATATCAAGAGTGTGCCTCAGTCTTTTGAACCCTAGTCTGAAGCCTTAAGTCCCAAAAACCTTGGAAGGATAAAATAATAATCAAAGGAAGGGCTGCTGGAAAGTCAAGAAATCTGAAGAAGGAAAGAACAGAAGAAAGAAAGAAAGAAAGAAAGAAAGAAAGAAAGAAAGAAAAAAAGAAAGCCTAGAAAATAACGAAAAAGCTAAGTGTCTTTTTCCCTTTGTTCTTTAATTTTTATTTTTAATCTTTCTGTGTATGTTCATTTGTTCATATATCTTTGATCTTGATTGTTTTTGACTATCGCTTTTCCTTTGTTGTTTGGTAAATGCGCTAATGTTTTGAAATTAAAAGGAATAATAATAAATTCTTAATAAAACCACTCTTAGGAATTAAATAGATTTTAATAGGTTTTAATAGATGTTAATTAGGGTTGAAAAATTGTTCGATTAGTTACTTAAAGCTTGACTATTATGATTTCAAGTTCTGTTTTGTTTGATGAGAAATAGTTAAAAGTTTTAATTTTTAGTAAAATTTTCGTGATTGGTTTAATTTTTGAAATAATTGTGTATTAATTGATAAAAGTTAGGGTTGTTGGTTATAACTGAGTGTGAATTCTGAAACGGAACAGTAAGGATAGTTTTGTAATATTGTATAAACTTAAGGGATAAATGGGTAAAAATAACAAGGCTAATTGGTAAAAAAGAGTGGGGTTCAGGGGTGTTTTGGGTATAGATAAAGAGATATTGGTAATAAGGTTAAGGAAGTAGGGGTATTTCAGGTATAACAAAAAGGGAAATTGGGTAAATTTTGAAGAGAAGTGAGGGAAAGATAGACATTTAAGGATTAACGAATATAGTAGATGCCACTAGAACCTTCTATAAGGGGTTCTAGGGCAATTTTTAACAAAGTAAGTGCAGTAATTTGTTAAACAAGTCATAAGAAAGGGGGTTTAAAATGAGAATATCAGAAATTTAAATTTCCCTCCCTATTTGTTCTATAAATAGGTCTCAATTGGTCTCCTTGAATAAGTTTTGAGAGTTGCAAAAATCTGAATGCTACCTAGGAATTCTCTGCCATTCTCGATCTATGTTCTCAAGGGGTTTCAAATTCAAAACACCAAAAATACCAAAAATAATTAGAACTACTACTGCTGCATTGATTCTGAGGGTCATTTGAAGATTATATGATCTGGTTGTTCATTGCAATATAAATATTTTGGTGGTCTATTGTTCCTGCTGGTTTTATTTGCTATTTGCTGGGCTTATTTCTGTTGATATCGAAGTTGTGTATCGATTTGCTGTTAGATTGCCATTGCTAATCCTGTTTTTCTATTGATTGCAAGTAGATTCTCATTGGTTTACCTCTTATTTCTAGGTATATCTTCTCATTTCATAACTGAAGGAATGAAGCTATTCATTTGACGATTCATGAACTTTTGTTTAGTTTATCTAGTATATATAGAATTCAATGAGAAACGTATGCATTTAATTAGCTATAGTTGAAAGATATGTAAAAACTTTGGACTATATGGACTGTAAACTATAATACAGGGACTGGTAATTAGCTTTAAATAGTTTGATGTCAATTTGTGTATTTCAATCTGAACTTGAATGTTTAGTTAAAATAGGAAGAAATTCGGAAATCAATATATGTTAAAGGAGTAATTTGAAAACCAGCCTTTGAGTGTAACTTGTATTCATAGTAGTGTACGTTTGAGTTTGTTAATCAATGTGAGTTGTGATATAACAGTTTTAACCAAAACTAAAAGTAGTTATTCCGGAACACATTAACATAACAGTCTCATAACCTATTTCATTGTATTTTGTTTTGAAAAAGAGGATCTGATTTGAACTAAGTAGATGGATTGGAAATATTAGAAGTGTGGAATGATAATCGGAGTTTGAAGCTGTTAGCCGTTAATATTAGTTTAAATGAAAACTTTAAGGATATTAATTTGTTTTAGTGATTAGGAAAATAATAAATTTAAAAGAAATATGCCTGCATAATGTTTGGTTCAGTTCCTTAGTTCAATTAATCTGAGATAACAACTGGTTTCAAGTATTAATTTGTTGTTGAACATGTCTGAAATGAGAGTAAGTCAGCTTTCATGTTACTAGGGCCAATGTTTGGGCCCAAGTTACACTCAGGGATGAGTAGCCCGCCTCAGACCATTGTGGCCTTATTGGGCCCAACAGAAACATTAGTGTTCCCACGGGCTTGCCCAGTCTTGGGACATATTGATATATAAGGGGTCTTGACCTTTATTTGGACCATTTTTAAGGCCCAAAAGGAATATAATAATTCATTAACAAATTAAGATAGTTATTAAACAACAATTAATTAGGATTTTTTACTTCATATTTTAGAAATAAAAATTAATAAAAAATTATAGTCACTCTTAAGTGGACCTTTAAATAAATGTGATATGAGCCACACCGCTTTAGATATACAATTGTGGGGCCCTCAAATAAATTGCTATATAAAATTTTAGACTTGGAAGGACCGTTTAGCAGATTTCACGGTCTTTCCCAAAGTTAACATAAACGTAGATGCTTTAGGTACGATTTATAATAATATACTTTCTCAAGTACGGGTGTGAATTTCATGCGACCCAAATTCAAATCTCAACGAATTTGAAATGTGTTAAAAGTCACGGGTGTACTAGTACGGCATAATTCGAGATACATTTACATGACGTTGCAATTTTTTAAAAATAAATAATAAATATAAATAAAAGTGGTTGATGAATAAAGGCACATAAAAGTAGAACATGTATTAAAATCACATAAAATTAAATATAACAGTTGAGCGACCATGCTAGAACCACGAAATTCAGGAGTGACTAACACCTTCTCCCGGATTAACAAAATTTCTTATCAGGATTTCTTGTTCGCAGACTGTTAACAGAGTCATATTTCCTTGGTTCGGGATTCCAACGGTGACTTGGGACACCATTAATCTCCCAAGTGGCGACTCCCGTTCGGACTGTCCTTTAAGTGGAAAAACTCCTTCCTTTATTATATCTCTTTCCGGGGTGTATTAATTTGGTAAAAAGGAGGTGTGATAGCTCTGGCGACTCTACTGGGAAAAAAAAATACAGAACTTTGGTTCAGGGTTTAAGAATTCGAGCTCAATTAAAAGCATTGTATTTGTTTATATGGATTTCCCAATATGTTCTTGATTAATGTGCTAATATTTACCGTTTTGATATTATTTGAACTGTATATAAATTGTGCCGAAAATCCTTATCTTCTCACCTACGGGGATGTGCTTACTGGTTGAGATTCCCTATTCTGTTAGTGTTAATACCTTTAATAAGAAAGAGGCCGGACAAGTTACTAAGTCGGCTGGCCTTTAGGTTCCCGGTACGTAGCCGCCTCCTCGACTCGAGTTGTCCGCTCAAGTACATAGTCTAGAATAAATAACCAGGTTTTGAACCTAGAAATAGAGACGTTTATTTGCATCACATGTGACTTAGGGGACTCAACACAGGGGTTGGGTCCGTCGAGGACACGTAACCCAGAATATGAAAAGGCCATCATGATTATGTGTTGCTTTTATTTGTCTCAGACCATCATGCTGATTGGTTAGGGAAAAAATGGAGAAACAGAAATTTTTTGTAAAAATTGAGAGAAAAGAAAAGAGAAAATAACAATTGTTGATTTTAGAAGAAAAACCGATACTCAAATGCTGTCGAAACTGTGTTGAAATTTTATGAAGGGATTTAAAAATAAGAAGAATTGTTGATTTTTAGTAAGTTGTTTTTGCGTTATGGAAATAAAAAAATTATTTTATTTTATTTTCAAAAATTAAAAAATATAATTGGATTTGCCAATGAAAGTAGAAAATTTTGTCTTCAGATATAGTTTGAATATTCAATTTTTCCCAAAAATTAGAAAAAAGAAAAATGATTTGTCAAAAAATAATTTGACCGAACTACGCTTGTTTGATTCTCGTCATTCGGGGCGTGATACGTAGGCAACCTTTAATGTGTCCAACCACCTCTTTTGTGTAAATAGTGAAAAATGTCAAATGCAGTCATAAATCAAGTGATGTCATTTTGTAAAAAATAGCTGAATGTCCCGAAAGGGCGCCAGAAGGTTGTTTATGGAAAAATAGCCACTTTTGAGTTATTCCCCAATATCAGCGGGCACAACCTTAAAATCTTCATTTGAAGTGCTGAAAGGCCGTATTTGCAAAATTGAGCTTTATTTTTGAAATTAGTATTGTGAAAGAATATATATTATCTTTTCTTTTTAGGACATAATAAGTGATTAAAATCACCGTAATTAATGTGCAGGATGAGCACGATTCGAAATGAACCAATTTTAAGCATGCATAAAATCCCTTTGGAGTTACGTCTATAGTGGAGCAATTTGGGCGGAGAAGGGCAAAAAGAAGCTAATAAACACCTGAAGGGACTTACCGGTTTATTAGACATTACACCCTGAGATGATATCATCAAGGCATTAATTACTTGTTGGGACCCAGCTCATAATGTATTTCATTTCCCGAACTTTGAGCTTACCCCGACCTTAGAGGAAATGGCATATTATATCGGAAAGGATGAGGTTCTTCTTAGGCACAAATACTTGATCGCTTCAAGAATCGTAGATGTACATAGATTTCTCGACTCGTTGAAAATAGTCAGAACTATTCATAACCCAAACTTGGTAGATGGCTTCTGTAATCTATATTTCATATATCGATGATACGACCACATTGGAGGATTCAACAACCTAGAAAGCAAAACATGTAGCAAGGGAAATCGTCAGAAATAGGAAAAAAATCGACATTTTGCTTTTATTGTGGCTTTTCTAGGGTTGATGGTGTTTCCAAGAAATAATGGGAACATTGATATAAAGGTAGTCAGGGTTGTTAGCACATTGATTACCTAGGATAAGATTACTCTATCACCGATGATATTCGCTGACATATTTCGTGCTCTTACTGCCTGCAAGGCTGGGGAAACTTTCTTTGAAGGGTGCAGTTTGCTATTACAAATGTGGATGATTGAGCATTTGTGTCATCATCCTCAATTCTTGAGTTACGGGTCTCCAAAGAAAACATGCATAGAAGAATTTCACACAAGAATTAAGGGGGTCAAATTTCCAGAAGGGTTCACGGGTTAGACTACATATTTTATGTCCCTCACTGCTAGCCAAATTGAGTGGACATTCGGATGGTTACCCGTTGATGAAGTGGCATATATGCCGGCAGCCCGACCACATTTTCTTCTAATGGGACCTTATGCTCCTTATCGGGTACTGAGATTGCTTGCGATGCCAAATAATATCCAATGATGATGATCTCAATCTGCAAGTAGTTGAGATTGGCAATGACGGTCAGTTTCCTGAAGCTATAGTCCGTTAGATTTGGAGTGAATTTCAATATTTGGCTATAAATACTTGTGTACAAGACTGAGCTAAAGGAGAGGTATCACCTAACTATCAGACTTGGTATAGAAGGGATGTTGCATTCGGACGGCCGGCCAAAAGACCCCATCTACAGGAATTTGCTGAGTCATCACAAGAGCACTGGACTTGGTTGGCAAAAGAGAATGAGCATCGGGCAAAAATTAGCATGCTAGAAAAGCATGTCCAGTACCTTAATTTCGAAAACAGTGTACAGGCAGCAGCAGACGAGGGTGAGAAAAAGATATTGGCTAAAGAAAATGAGGCATTACGATCTCAAATTTAGAAAATGAAGATAGCAGCTGAAACCCCTGTCAGAAATGCCCGAGATGCAAAGTTGATAGACAATTTGCAACAAAATGTGAGTGATTATAGTTTTGACCTTGCCAAAGCCGAAAAAGAATTAGCCAAGGTTCGAAGATAGTTGGCTAAGAATGCGGAGGAAAGGGCCTACATGATTCAACATCTGAAACAAGAGCATGATATCGAGGTTGCCAGATTGAGGAAAAATGTTATTACTGCAGAGGTCAAAATTAGCAAACAAGAAAAAGAGTTCAGTATGGAAAGAGAACGTTGCTATACGGCCTTAGCACAATTAGAGATGGATCCGCAACAACTTCAGGAGAAAAATCAAAGGACTTTAAAGGCTCGGGCTGAACAAATTGGGAGGTTACTTCAATAAAAAGGGATGATTAGAGAAAGAATCCTTGACATTGCTCATTATATCACTTGGAAGTGCCAAATATGTGAAGATATGACCCAGAATACATTTTTCGTCTCAGTGATGATATTCGCGAAACAAATAATGGGTAACCTAGACCGACTCCAAAAGGGACTTACATATAGGCCCGCGGCGAGACCGAATGATGTCCCGCAGGCACCAGGATCTTTGATGTATTCTTGAGTCTATATTGCATTAGGTTAAGCACTCGAGTCTGTATTTTTCATTCTGCATTTTAATTCAAATAGTTGTTTAGAAGGTCATAGATTGGTTGTCATTTAGAGCCATCTTTGTAATCGTTGTTGGCTATTAATAAATTTAAAAATTCCCAAAAAATTATATATGAATTCTTTATTTTTCTTTTCTTCAAACACATGCACGATAAATAAATTTATAGGATCGGTATTAATCATATAAACACAAATCAAAAGAACATTAAAAAAGGAAGAAAAAAGAAAAGGAAGAAAAAAGAAAGGGAAAAAATGATGATGATGAAAATGAAAAATGATGATGAAACGAGAAAGATAAGACATAGCAAAAGAATTGGAAAAGCAAGGAAAAAGCAAAAATGAATGAAAAGCCATAATTGAGAAAGCCGGGAAGATGCATATGGCCGAGCAAAACTGTTTAAATATATATGTGCTCCCAATGTGCGATTATGTGATCAATAATGACCTAACCACTAACGAACTTTGTTGTTGTTGAGTCCAGATAGGTGGTTTTTAGCTAGCTGGCATTCTGGCAACCCATCAATACAATACTCGCTCTAAAGATATGACGAAAGCAATTAGCCAAGAGATTGAGGCTACGATTGTTGAACGGCTCGGGATGGTGAGGTGGTAGATGTAAGTTCTATGAAGGAATAAATGTACAAGCTTATGCAGCAAATGGCCGAAATATACCAGACCTGGGCGAAAGGACAACCCTTACCCACATATCCTGCCAATCCTACTTATGTTCCTCCACCAGTCCAAACACAAGACCCGCTCACTGTAAATTCATCCCCTGCCTACCCCGCATACCCTCCATACTATGCAACCACCTCACAGACACCACCGCCTCCTCCACTACCAACACATATCATCCCACCACCACCTCTAGTTGCTCCGATGTATGTGGCTCCTCCACCGGTCACATTACACTAGTCTTCTAATGAAGCCCTATTTCATACCCAAGATAATCATTATTATCTGCCAGAACCTACCTTCCAACATCATGATTCTTATCCTTACACTCCTCTCATTGATGTATCCGAGGAAGAGAAACTATCCAAAAACCCCGAATAATAAGAAATAATCCGTAAAATGAAAAGTCTTGAACAATCTTTCTGGAACATGCAAGGCCTTGGGTGGCAAGTGAGCGTAGCCTATAAAGATCTATGCGTATTCCTAGAAGTGCAGCTACCGACAGGTTTTAAATTGCCGAAGTTAGATCTCTATGACGGTCATGGTAACCCGGTGGCACACTTAAGAGGATTTTATAGCAAAATGCGAGGCGCCGATAGGAAAGATGAGTTGCTAATGGCCTATTTGAGTCAGAGCCTTAGTGGATCAGCCTTAGAGTGGTACACAATGCAAGACCACACTTGTTGGTTTACCTGGGATGATCTAGCTCAGGCTTTTGCTAATCACTTCTAATATAATTTGGAAATTGTTCCTGACAGACTTCCCTGACGAAGATAGAGAAGAAGCCAGGAGAGAGCTTCCGAGAATACGAGTTCAGGTGGAGAGAGCAGGCTGCCCGACTGGATCCACCCTTGAAAGAGGGTGAAACTACTTCTTGCAAGCTCTAGAGCCCACATATTACGTGCATTTGGTGTCAGCTGTCAGAAAGACATTTAATGAAGTCGTCAAGATAGGGAGTTTGGTAGAGGAAGGTTTAAAATCTAACAATATCATGAGCTACTCAGTGATAAAGGCCACAACCCAGGCCATCCATACGCGCACTAGAGGGGTCCTTGGAAAAAAGAAGAAAGAAGAGGTGGTTGTTGTAGAAGGAAGAATATGGTCCAGGGGTCCTACTTCCTATTATCATCAACCTCGCCCACATCATTAAACTTACCCACCAGCACTATACGCACCACAACATTATTGTCCTCCCCCTGTTCCACAATTTTCAGTCCACCATTGTGATGACCCGGCCCGTCGTCACGGGAATTTCCACCCCGTTATGTTGTAATTACATATTTCATGCTTTTATATAAGTGTTAGAGTCTATTGGGGAAGTTAGGAGTGAATTAAATTGGAAATGAGGCATATAGCCTTTTTGAAGGAAACTTGAATAAGGAAAATCAACCCGGAGTTGACTATTTGGTTAGATGGCTCGGAATCGGATTCTGATGATTCGGTTAGTTCCGGAAGGTGATTTGTGACTTAGGGGAGCGATCGGAATTGAATTTGGAGACCCGGTGTAGAAATAGGCTTGAATTAGCTAAGGTTGAATTTTGGCGAAATCCGAACGGTAGGTGAGATTTTGATCCGGGGGTCGGAATGGAATTCCGACAGTTGCAGTAGCTCCGTTAGGTGATTTTGGATGTGCCTGCAAAATTTCAGGTTATTCGGATGTCGTTTAGTTGGGTTTTTGATCGAATGTGTAATTCAGAATGTTTTAAGGAATTTAGGCTTGAATTTGATGTGAATTATGGGTTTTGGTGTTATTAGACGTGTTTTGAGGATTTGAGCAAGTTTGAATAAGGTGTTAAGATGTGTTGGTGTGTTTGGATGAGGTCCCGGGGGCCTCGGGGTGTTTTCGGATGATTAAACGGAAGAAAATCATGGAAAATTGCAGGTTGGGATTCTGTTTCTGTTGTTTCCGCTCCTGCGGAATTGTGGGCGCAGGAGCGAGTCCGCAGAAGCGGATATTGGAGCGCAGAAGCGCTTGTGATCGCGGAAGCGGAGCTGGGCCCGTAGGTGCGGCACCGCTGGAGCGGAAGGTGAGCCGCAGAAGCGGCCAAGGGCCATGGGGTGAAGGATCGCAGAAGCGGAAGGGTAGCCGCTTAGGCGAGTCCGCAGAGGCGGACGCCTAGTCGCAGAAGCGGGAAAACCCGCAGGAGCGAGAGATTTTCCGCAGAAGCGGACGCGCAGAGGCGGTCCGTATATCGCAGAAGCAGAATTGGCCGGCTAGGCCTGGAACCGCTGAAGCGACCCTTAGGTCGCGGATACGGACGCGTAGGAGCGGAAATACTTCCGCAGAAGCGAAAATCGCTGTAAGTTAAGTGTATCAGAAGTTAGAAAAATTTCAGAACATTTCACACATTTGGGGTCTCGGCTTTAGAGGCGATTTGGGCGATTTTGAAGAGAAATTCAAGGGAAATCATCGGGTAATCAACTATGGACTTAAACTATGATTAGTATTGGTAATATTATGCAATTATATCATGAAAATGGAGGAATTTGGGGTGATTTATGGAAGATTTAACCCTAGGCTTGAACTTTAGAAAATCAAGGTTTTGAATGGGCAAATGGAGTCCGAATTTGGTAAAATTGATATGCTTAGACTCGTATCGAGATGAGGATTCCGAATATGTGATTTTTGTAATTTTTCGACAAGTGTACCAAAAGCCGGGTTTTGACAACTTGTGGGTTTTGATATAAATTGGGTTACTTCGAATTAATTTCGTGAAATTTGCGTATATTGATGCATTCTCTATGATTTTGAGCAGATTTGGCACCCGAGGAGATTGATTTGCGAGGCAAGCGCAAGGCGGATTGAAGCTTCTACCGGTTCGAGGTGAGTGGTAGTAGTAAATAATGTACTGAGGGTTTGAAACCCCGTACTAGCACTTCACAGTGCTATATTGAGATGAGACACACGTTCTATGACGGGCGTGGTGACATTGTGATTGGGGGTTCGGACTTAGTCCTTCCCTGCTAATAGAATACTGTGTTGTATGACTGTTACTGAGACTATAACTGTACAATTGGGCTAATAGCCATGTTTGGGGCCTTGTGCCGATCTGTAGAGTATTAGGGAACCTATAGAGCTAGGTGACCCTTACATCATGATTGGAAACATACACTCAGCCGTAGCTCTAGCTGTATAGCGTAATATGAGCCCGTACTAGATGTGTATATTGAGAGAGATTATCTAGGGTGGAGTTCCCTGTTCTAGCTGAGTGGGCCGGAAAGGCCAAGTCTATATTGACTGAGACAGGGTCTAGGACCCACTGTGATATATTATATTGGGCCTGAGAGGCCAAGCACATATTGATTGGGATAGGGTCGAGGACCCATTATGAGGTATTATATGTATACCTACATTGGATCGGGCTGCACGCCGCAGCAGTATATATATTGGATCGGACTGCACGCCGCAGTAATATACATGTAATATACATGTAACATACATGTGGGACGGACTGCACGCCGCAGTATTATTGCGCTTGGGCTGTAGGAGCCCCTTTGGAGTCTGAGTCTGCACACATTCTCAGTGAGCACTGGTGTATATAATGGGATCGGGCTGCACGACGCAGCAGTATAGAAATATATACATATATATATATTGGATCGGACTGCACGCCGCAGTAATATTTGTGTGGATCATGCTGCACGCCGCAGTATTATAGTGCTTGGGCCTAGGGATCCCCTCCGAAGTCTGTATACACCCCAGTGAGCACCGTCGACGTAAAATGGAGCGGGCTGCGCGCCGCAGCGGTATATGTATTGGAGCGGGCTGCACGCCGCAGCATTATACTTAATCATACCCTACTATTTACTTAAATACTTATACATTATAGACATAAGTATGTGTCTTTATATGTTGAGATGGCCGTACACCGTAGGGGTACGAGTGAGGGTTGGTTCGGTGTAGAATCTTGTAGAGATAAACGTAGATTGGAGGTTAGAGTACTACTATAGTGATGACGTACCTGTGAGGGTTGCCTTAGAACTGTTTAGTGATAGTACATGAATTCTTACTTTCAGTTATCAATTATTATTGTTACTCACTAAGTTGAAATATACTCACCCCACTCCCCTACACTTTATGTGCAGATCCACAGGTGCCCGAGGGCAGTTGAGATATTGTAGCTGCTGATCATCATCTACTTTTGCGGAGACTTACGAGGTAGCTGCCAGCGTCCGCAGAGCTTGTTTTCTCCTTCTTTATCATCTTGTTGATTTCCTATTTGTCTAGACTTTGTTGTATTAGGATGCTATTCTGTAGAGGCTCAGTCTCGTGACACCACGATATGTTTGGGACCGCAGTTTGTATGTTTTACGTTCCGGTTATCACCTGATATGATTATTTATTGTTTAAGTTTAATTTCTTTATAATTGGCTGGTTTAAGGGATAATATGGTTGGGCTTGCCTAGCATTGTGTTGGGCGCCATCACGACCAGGGTTTGGGTCGTGACAAGTTGGTATCAGAGCCTAGGTTAACAGGTCTCGCGAGTCATGAGCCGGTTGGTAGAGTCTCGTGGATCGGTGCGGGGACGCCTGTACTTATCCTCGGGAGGCTGCAAACCTTTTAGGAAAAGTTTCAATTCTTGGAATTCTTGTCGTGCAAATTTGTTGATTCCAAACTGAGCTTTGATATTCTATTCTGTCGCAGATGGCGAGAACTCGAGCTTCCGGATGAGGTGGACGACCACCATTACAACCTACTAGAGGCCGTGGATGCGGCCGTGGACGTGGCAGGGGTAGGGCAGCTGAGGCAGTGCCAGCTGACCCACAGCCTCCAGTTGCTGAGATCCCAGCAGTACCAGTTCAGGCACCAGCTGTGCCCATTGTTATTCGGGTTCTACAAGAGACCCTAGCTCAGATATTAGCGTTTTGCACTCGCTTGGCACAGGTAGATTCAGCTACCACCGCAACAGCTACATCAGGGACCAGGGTGTGAGCACGTGATTTTTGCACTATGCAATAAAATTCCAAGATTAGAATAAATAATATTTTTGGGTGCAATTACATATCTTGATTGAAATTAGATACATTTGTGTGATTGAATAATTAGAAATTAAAATTAGAAAATAAAAAATATAGGTTAAATACATGCATTTTGAATTAAGTAGTTAAAAAGAAATACAATTATGGGAAATCAACAAAAAGAGCATTAATAGCGGAAATTATGGGAAAAATAGTAGAAATTTTCAGTTTCAGGGACCAGCCTTTGCTTGGTGGGAGGCTTATGAGCGCCCCAGGCCAGCCGGAGCAGCACCACTATCATGGCCGGAGTTCTCCACTATGTTCTTGGAGAAATGGGTGCCTCGATCTCGGAGAGAGGAGATGCGTAGGCAGTTTGAGGGTCTCCGTCAGGGGGACATGTCAGTGTCAGAGTATGAGATCAGGTTTACAGAGTTGTCCAGATATGCACCGTGGTTGGTTCATTCCGACAGAGAGAGGATTGGGCGCTTCGTGGACGGCCTCATTTATCCCATTCATATTTTGATGACTCGGGAGAGGGTTTTGAGTCGTACATTTGAGGATGCTGTGGATATTGCTCGCGACATAGAGACTGATCGTCGCAGGGAGCGGGATGAGAGGGAGGCCAAGAGGCCTCGAGGAGCAGCTAGTTCCAGTGGCACTCAGATCAGAGGCCAGAGTCAGCAGAGCCGAGGTCGCTCTTTCAAGTCTTCGCGGTCGGGTCGCTCAGATCGTCGCAGATGGTCTCCTAGACAGGGTTATCAGGGTTCGCACCAGAGCCAGCCATCTCTCAGTGCCATGCCAGCTCAAAGTTCTTCACAGGCCCTATCTGCTCAGGGTTCATCTCGGCCTAGTTCATCGGTTGGCCACTCCAGCGCTAGAGGTCATTATCAGTCTCAGTCCCCAGCACCGGGGAGTTGCTACGAGTGCGGAGAGTTTGGGCACCACCGTAGGGAGTGTCCCCGTCTTGTTTCAATATCTTATCAGCAGAGGGGGCAGCCCTCGTCATCTGGTCCTTCTACTTCAGCACCCGCCCCGCCGGCTAGGGGTGAGGGTCAGACAGCTAGGGGTCGCTCTCGAGGGGGAGGCCGATCAGGCGGACAGGCTAGATGCTATGCTTTTCAGGGCCGATCTGAGGCTGTTACTTCTGATGCTGTCATTACAGGTATTATTTCAATCTGCCACGGAGATGCCTCGGTATTGTTTGATCCCGGTTCTACTTATTCTTATGTGTCTACATATTTTGCTCCTCATTTGGGCACGACCCGAGGGAGTCTTGAGCTGCCAGTGCATGTATCTACCCGGTAGGGGATACTATTGTTGTGGACCACGTATACCGGTCCTGTTTGGTCACTATTGGAGGTCTGGAGACCCGAGTAGACCTGTTGCTTCTCAGCGTGATTGATTTTGATGTTATATTGGGCATGGACTGGCTATCTCCATGTCATGCTATTCTGGACTGTCATGCTAAGACAGTCACTTTGGCTATGCCGGGCATTCAGAGGATCGAGTGGCGAGGCACGACTGAGTATGTACCTAGCAGGGTAATATCTTTCCTCGAGGCCCAACGAATGGTTGGGAAAGGATGTCTCTCTTATTTAGCATTTGTGCGGGAGGTCGAGGCCCAGACTCCCAGTATTGATTCTGTTCCCATTGTGCGAGACTTTCCCGATGTGTTTCCCTCAGACCTGCCGGGCATGCCGCCGGACAGGGATATTGATTTTGGTATCGATTTGGTGCCAGGCACTCAGCCTATTTCTATTCCTCCGTATCGGATGGCACCAGCTGAGTTGAAGGAATTGAAGGAGCAGCTCCAGGAACTCCTAGATAAGGGGTTCATTCGGCCGAGTGTGTCGCCGTGGGGTGCACCGGTCCTCTTTGTTAAGAAGAAGGACGGATCTATGAGGATGTGTATTGACTATAGGCAGCTAAACAAAGTAACAGTGAAGAATAAGTATCCTCTTCCTCGTATTGATGATTTATTTGATCAGCTCCGGGGAGCTAGGGTGTTCTCGAAGATTGATCTTCGTTCAGGCTACCATCAGCTGAAGATTAGAGAGTCTGACATTATGAAGACTGCATTCCGGACCAGATATGGTTACTATGAGTTCCTTGTGATGTCTTTTGGGATGACCAACGCCCCAGCAGCATTTATGCATCTGATGAACAGTGTGTTCGGGCCTTATTTGGATTCATTTGTGATTGTGTTCATTGATGACATTCTAGTCTACTCCCGTAGTCGGGAGGAGCATGCTCAGCATTTGAGTATTGTGTTGCAGAGATTGAGGGAGGAGAAGCTATATGCTAAGTTCTCCAAATGTGAGTTCTGGCTTGAGTCCGTGGCATTCTTAGGGCACGTGGTGTCCTGTGATGGTATTCGGGTAGATCCGAGGAAGGTCGAGGCAGTGCAGAGTTGGCCCAGACCGACCTCAGTTACTGAGATCCGTAGCTTTCTGGGATTGGCAGGGTATTATCGCCGATTCGTTCAGGGGTTCTCTTCTATTGCTTCACCCTTGACTAGATTGACTTAGAAGGGTGTTCCTTTCTTATGGTCCGAGGAGTGCGAGGAGAGCTTTCAGAAGCTCAAGACAGCACTGACCACAGCACCAGTCTTGATTCTACCGACAGCTTCAGATTCTTATACTGTATATTGTGATGCCTCGGGAGTTGGCATTGGTTGTGTGTTGATGCAGGAGGGTAGGGTCATTGCTTATGCTTCTCGTCAGTTGAAGCCCCACGAGAAGAACTACCCTGTTCATGATTTGGAGCTAGCAGCCATAGTTCATGCTTTGAAGATTTGGAGGCATTACCTGTATGGTGTCTCCTGCGAGGTGTTCACGGATCATCGCAGCCTTCAGCACTTATTCAGACAGAAGGACCTTAATTTGAGACAGCGGAGGTGGTTGGAGTTGCTTAAGGACTATGATATCACTATTTTGTATCATCCGGGGAAGGCCAATATGGTGGCCGATGCCTTGAGTCGGAAGGCGGTTAGCATGGGCAGCTTAGCTTTCATCCCAGTTGGGGAGAGGCCATTTGCTTATGATGTTCAGGCCCTAGCCAATCGGCTAGTGAGATTAGATATTTCGGAGACGAGTCGGGTGTTGGCTTGTGTTGTTTCTCGATCTTCCTTATATGATCGCATCAGGAGAGCGACAGTATGATGACCCACATTTGCTTGTCCTTGAGGACAGAGTGCATCATAATGATGCCAGGGATGTGACTATCGACAGTGATGGTGTTTTGAGGATGCAGGGCCGTATATGTGTGCCCAATGTTGATGGTTTGCGGGAGTTGATACTTGAGGAGGCACACAGTTCGCGGTACTCTATTCACCCAGGTGCCGCGAAGATGTACCAAGACTTGAGACAGCACTACTAGTGGAGGAGAATGAAGATGGATATTGTTAGGCATGTAGCCAAGTGCCTCAATTGCCAGCAGGTCACATATGAGCATCAGAGACCGGGCGGTGTTCTTCAGCGTATGGTTATTCCCGAGTGGAAATGGGAGAGGATCACCATAGATTTTGTTACTGGGCTTCCTCGGACAGCGAGGAAGTTTGATTCTGTATGGGTGATTGTTGATCGGCTGACTAAGTCCGCACATTTCATCCCGGTTAGTACTACTTACTCATCGGAGCGGTTGGCATCGATCTTTATTCGGGAGATTGTCAGGTTGCATGGGGTCCCAGTGTCTATTATATCTGATAGAGGCACTCAGTTCACTTCTCAATTTTGGAGAGCATTTCAGCGAGAGATGGGTATGAGGGTTGAGTTGAGTACAACATTTCACCCCCAGACAGACGGGCAGTCTGAGCGTACTATTCAGATCCTGGAGGATATGTTGCGAGCATGTGTGATTGACTTTGGTGGTTCGTGGGATGAATTCTTACCACTTGCTGAGTTTGCCTACAACAACAGCTACCGGTCGAGTATTCAGATGGCCCCGTACGAGGCATTGTATGGCAGACGGTGTAGATCTCCCGTCGGATGGTTTGAGCCTGGTGAGGATAGATTGATAGGGACTGAGTTAGTTCAGGATGCTCTGGATAGAGCAAAGTTGATCCAGGAGAGGCTTCGCACAGCACAGTCTCGCGAGAAGAGTTATGCGGACCGTAGGGTTCGAGAGTTGTCTTTCATGGTTGGTGATAGAGTATTGTTGAAGGTTTCACCCATGAAGGGTGTCATGAGGTTCGGGAGGAAAGGGAAGTTGAGTCCCAGGTACATTGGTCCTTTTGAGATACTCAGGAGAGTTGGAGAGGTGGCATATGAGTTAGCCTTGCCACCCAGCTTATCCAGCGTTCATCCGGTATTCCATGTGTCTATGCTCCGGAAGTACATCGGAGATCCGTCCCATGTATTAGACTTCAGTACCATTGAGCTTGATGGTGATCTATCCTATAATGTGGAGCCTATTGCTATTTTGGGTCGCCAAGTAAGGAAGTTGAGGTCGAAGGAGATTGCATCGGTTAAGGTTCAGTGGAGAGGTCGACCCGTAGAGGAGGCTACTTGGGAGGTTGAGCAGGAGATGCGGAGCAGATACCCTCAGCTATTTGAGACTTCAGGTATGTTTCTTGACCCGCTCGAGGACGAGCGTTTGTTTAAGTTGGGGAGAATGTGATGACCCGGCCCGTCGTCACGGGAATTTCCACACCGTTATGTTGTAATTACATATTTCATGCTTTTATATAAGTGTTAGAGTCTATCGGGGAAGTTAGGAGTGAATTAAATTGGAAATGAGGCATATAGCCTTTTTGAAGGAAACTTGAATAAGGAAAATCAACCCGGAGTTGACTATTTGGTTAGAGGGCTCGGAATTGGATTCTGATGATTCGGTTAGTTCCGGAAGGTGATTTGTGACTTAGGGGAGCGATCGGAATTGAATTTGGAGACCCGGTGTAGAAATAGGCTTGAATTGGCTAAGGTTGAATTTTGGCGAAATCCGAACGGTAGGTGAGATTTTGATCCGGGGGTCGGAATGGAATTTCGACAGTTGTAGTAGCTCCGTTAGGTGATTTTGGATGTGCCTGCAAAATTTCAGGTCATTCGGATGTCGTTTAGTTGGGTTTTTGATCGAATGTGTAATTCGGAATGTTTTAAGGAATTTAGGCTTGAATTTGATGTGAATTATGGGTTTTGGTGTTATTAGACGTGTTTTGAGGATTTGAGCAAGTTTGAATAAGGTGTTAAGATGTGTTGGTGTGTTTGGATGAGGTCCCGGGGGCCTCGGGGTGTTTTCGGATGGTTAAACGGAAGAAAATCATGGAAAATTGCAGGTTGAAGAGTTCTGGTTCTGTCATTTTCGCTCCTGCGGAATTATGGTCGCAGGAGCGAGTCCGCATAAGCGGATATTGGAGCGCAGAAGCGCTTGTGATCGCGGAAGTGGAGCTGAGCCCGCAGGTGCGGCACCGCTGGAGCGGAAGGTGAGCCGCAGAAGCGGCCAAGGGCCATGGGGTGAAGGATCGCAGAAGCGGAAGGGAAGCCGCTTAGGCGAGTCCGCAGAGGCGGACGCCTAGTCGCAGAAGCGGGAAAACCCGCAGGAGCGATCGAATCTCTGCAGAAGCGGACACGCAGAGGCGGTCCGTATATCGCAGAAGCGGAATTGGCCGGCCAGGCCTGGAACCGCTGGAGCGACCCTTTGGTCGCGGATACGGACGCGTAGGAGCGGAAATTCTTCCGCAGAAGCGAAAATCGCTGTAAGTTAAGTGTATCAGAAGTTAGAAAAATTTCAGAACATTTCACACATTTGGGGTCTCGGCTTTAGAGGCGATTTGGGCGATTTTGAAGAGAAATTCAAGGGAAATCATCAGGTAATCAACTATGGACTTAAACTATGATTAGTATTGGTAATATTATGCAATTATATCATGAAAATGGAGGAATTTGGGGTGATTTATGGAAGATTTAACCCTAGGCTTGAACTTTAGAAAATCAAGGTTTTGAATGGGCAAATGGAGTCCGAATTTAGTAAAATTGATATGCTTAGACTCGTATCGAGATGAGGATTCCGAATATGTGATTTTTGTAATTTTTCGACAAGTGTACCAAAAGTCGGGTTTTGACAACTTGTGGGTTTTGATATAAATTGGGTTATTTCGAATTAATTTTGTGAAATTTGCGTATATTGATGCATTCTCTATGATTTTGAGCAGATTTGGCACCCGAGGAGATTGATTTGCGAGGCAAGCGCAAGGCGGATTGAAGCTTCTACCGGTTCGAGGTGAGTGGTAGTAGTAAATAATGTACTGAGGGTTTGAAACCCCGTACTAGCACTTCACAGTGCTATATTGAGATGAGACACACGTTCTATGACGGGCGTGGTGACATTGTGATTGGGGGTTCGGACTTAGTCCTTCCCTGCTAATAGAATACTGTGTTGTATGACTGTTACTGAGACTATAACTGTACAATTGGGCTAATAGCCATGTTTGGGGCCTTGTGCCGATCCGTAGAGTATTAGGGAACCTATAGAGCTAGGTGACCCTTATATCGTGATTGGAAACATACACTCAGCCGTAGCTCTAGCTGTATAGCATAATATGAGCCCGTACTAGATGTGTACATTGAGAGAGATTATCTAGGGTGGAATTCCATGTTCTAGCTGAGTGGGCCGGAAAGGCCAAGTCTATATTAATTGAGACAGGGTCAAGGACCCATTGTGATATATTATATTGGGCCTGAGAGGCCAAGTGCATACTGACTGGGATAGGGTCGAGGACCCATTATGAGGTATTATGTATATAGATACCTATATTGGATCGGGCTGCACGCCGCAGCAGTATATATATTGGATCGGACTGCACGCCGCAGTAATATACATGTAATATACATGTAACATACATGTGGGACGGACTGCACGCCGCAGTATTATTGCGCTTGGGCTGTAGGAGCCCTTTCGGAGTCTGAGTCTGCACACATTCTCAGTGAGCACTGGTGTATATCATGGGATCGGGCTGCGCGCCGCAGCAGTATAAATATATATACGCCGCAACAGTATAGAGATATATACATATATATATTGGATCGGACTGCACGCCGCAGTAATATTTGTGTGGATCGTGCTGCACGCCGCAGTATTATAGTGCTTGGGCCTAGGGAGCCCCTCCGAAGTCCGTATACACCCCCAGTGAGCGCCGTCGACGTTAAATGGAGCGGGCTGCGCGCCGCAGCGGTATATGTATTGGAGGCGGGCTGCACGCCGCAGCATTATACTTAATCATACCCTACTATTTACTTAAATACTTATACATTATAGACATAAGTATGTGTCTTTATATGTTGAGATGGCCGTACACCGTAGGGGTACGAGTGAGGGTTAGTTCAGTGTGGAATCTTGTAGAGATAAACGTAGATTGGAGGTTAGAGTACTACTATAGTGATGACGTACTTGTGAGGGTTGCCTTAGAACTGCTAAGTGATAGCACAGGATTTCTTACCTTCGGTTATTATTTATTATTGTTACTCACTGAGTTGAAATATACTCACCCCACTCCCCTGCACTTTCTGTGCAGATCCACAGGTGCCCGAGAGCAGTTGAGACATTGTAGCTGCCTGATCCTTGTCTACTTTTGCGGAGATTACGAGGTAGCTGCCAGCGTCCGCAGAGCTTGTTTTCTCCTTCTTTATCATCTTGTTGATTTCCTATTTGTCTAGACTTGGTTGTATTAGGATGCTATTCTGTAGAGGCTTAGTCTCGTGACACCACGATATGTTTGGGACCGCAGTTTGTATGTTTTACGTTCCGGTTATCACCTGATATGATTATTTATTGTTTAAGTTTAATTTCTTTATAATTGGCTGGTTTAAGGGATAATATGGTTGGGCTTGCCTAGCATTGTGTTGGGCGCCATCACGACCAGGGTTTGGGTCGTGACAACCATGCTCAAACTTACCCATAACCACAAGCACCATAGCATGCACCCACTCCTCAATACACCTATCATACCCAGAATACATACCCACCTCCAAAAAAATATAGAAACCCTGGTGGAACAGGCTTCTGCCCTTACCTTGCTGTCAGAAATGATAGGCTGCAAAAGAAAAAAACTTTAACTCCATTAGGAGAATCATTCACCAGTCTATTTTACAGACTGAGGCAGCTCGGAGTCCTAAACCCCATTGAACCAAAAATCCCGAACCCACCACCAAGGAACCTGGACCATTCTGTCAATTGTGAATATTGTTCAAGAGCTCTAGGGCACGACACGAAGAAATATTGGTACTTGAAAACTGCAATTCAAGAGCTCATTGATTCAAGGAGAATTGAAGCTCAGGCCCCCAAAACTCCTAATATTACATAGAATCCCTTACCTATTCATCATGAAGCACATATGATCGAGTTGGTACAAAGAGGAAAGTGTAAAAAGCCATCTCAGACGGTAATGATGGCCAAGGCAAGCGAAAGCAAGGTAGATGAGGAGGCCTAGTCTTGATAATAAATGTGAAATAGTGATACAAGAAATTGAAAGTGATGATAAGGTGGAGAATGATGAAGAGGAGGCTTTGGAAGAAATTAGTAAAGAACTGAGTCAATATGAGCAAAAGCCCAAACCTAACTTGAATGATGCAGAGGCAATCAATGTGGGGGATCAGGAAAATGTTTGGAAAATAAAGATAAGTGTCCATTTGAAGCTTCGCTCAGGGAAGAGTTGATTAAGTTGTTACATGAATATAAAGATATCTTTGCATGGTCATACGATGATATGTCGGGTCTAAGTACTGACCTGGTGGTCCACAAATTGCCCATTTATTCGGAATGTCCGCCTGTCAAGCAAAAGTTGAGAAAATTCAAGACACACATCAGTGTGAAAATAAAAGAAGATGTCAGTAAGCAGTTTGAGGCAAAAGTTATAAGCGTTACCAAATATCCCACCCGGTTAGCCAATATTGTGCCTGTGCCAAAGAAAGACGGAAAGACCAAAGTGTGTGTTGACTATTCGAATCTTAACAAGGTGAGTCCAAACGACAATTTCACATTGCCAAACATCCACATACTGATTGACAATTGTGCCAAACAAGAGATTGGTTCTTTTGTGGATTGCTATGCGGGTTACCACCAGATTCTAATGGATGAGGAATATGCTGAAAAGACGGCATTCATCACACCTTGGGGGACATACTGTTACAGGGTGATGCCATTTGGACTAGAAAATGCAGGGGAAACATACATGAAGGCAATGACCACCATGTTCCATGATATGATACATCGGGAGATTGAAGTCTATGTGGATGATGTAATTATCAAGTCCAGCAAGCAGTATGATCATGTTAAAGACCTGAGGAAGTTTTTTCCAGAGGCTTTGCAGTACAATCTCAAGCTCAATCTAGCAAATCAGGTGCCATCAGGGAAGTTGTTAGGGTTTGTGGTGAGTCGACATGGTATTGAACTTGAACCATCCAAAATCAAAGCCATCCAGGAATTGCCTCCGCCGAAGATCAAGAAAGAAGTAACGAGTTTGCTTGGCAGGTTGAATTACATCAACAGTTTCATTGCCCAGTTTATGTCAACTTGTGAGCCTATTTTTAAATTGTTGAAGAAATATGCTACAGTTAAATGGACAGGAGAGTGTCAGGCTGCATTTTATAAAATCAAACAATATTTGGCCAATCCACCTGTATTGGTTCCGCCTGAACCAGGAAGACCTCTGATCATTTATTTGATGGTGCTGGATAATTCTTTCGGCTGTGTACTAGGGAAGCATGATGAAACAAGGAAGAAAGAGCAGGCAAGTTATTACCTCAGCAAGAAATTCACATCTTACGAGGTAAAATACACGCAATTGGAGAGGACATGTTGTGCTTTGAACTGGGTGGCACAGAAGTTGAAACATTGCCTGTCAGCTTATATCACTTATCTCATTTCCCGACTAGATCCATTGAAGTACATCGTTCAGAATCCCATGACCAAAGGGAGGCTTGCTAAATGACCAATCATGCTCTCCGTATTTAATATTGTTTATGTAACTCACACTGCGATGAAAGCACAAAGAGTTGCTGATCACTTAGCAGAGAATCAAGTTGATGATGAATATGAACCGATGAAAACATATTTCCCTGATCAGGATGCAGAAATACCCAAAACGGTTAGCCCAGAAATACCCAAAACGACCGCATTTTATGGTTGTAAATCTAAGCTGTTGAAACATTTTGATCTAACGGTTGCATAATCCAGCCCATCAAACAGTTTAAACAATGTCGTTCTTTATTTTAATCATGTCCGTCCATCACTTTAAATCAACAGATAAAATGAATCATTCATTTAATCAAATGGCGTCATTTTAAACATTAAATTGTAACGACCCGACCGGTCGTTTTTGAAAATTATGCCCCGATCCCCAATCTAACTATTTCCCTAAGTTCATCTCTTCTATTGTAGTTCGCCGGGAGGTTCGGTTATAGAATTTGAAGCGTTTTGGGACACTTAGTCCCTAAATAAGAGCCTTATAGTTGAAAAATGGCCCGTATTTGGAATAGCATTAAGACGACCTCGGAATGGAAATCTGATGGTTCCATTAGCTACGTTAGGTGATTTTGGGGTTGGGAGCGCGTTCGGAATGTATTTTGGAGGTCCGTAGCTCAATTAGGCTTGAAATGCCGAAGTTTGAAATTTTGGCGAATCCGAACGATAGGTGAGATTTTGATCCGGGGGTCAGAATGGAATTCCGACAATTTCTGTAGCTTTGTTATGTGATTTTGGATATGTCCGCAAATTTTCAGGTCATTCGGACGTCGTTTGGTCGGGTGTTTGATTAAATGCGTGTTTTGGAAGTTTTAGAAGAACTTAAGCTTGAATTCGATGAAATTTGATGGTATTGGCGTTGTTTGATGCATGTCGATGATTGGAACTAGTTTGCATGATGTTTTAGGAGGTGTTAGTATTTTTGGTTGGGGTCCCGGGGGCCTCGGGGTGATTTCGGATGGTTAACGGAAACTTTTGAAGTTGGAAAACTTCATAATAGGCGAAGATGTAAATGAGTGTGCACAAGACCACACTTTAAACGATCATATCTCCCGTTATATAAAGAGTTGTGTGATCTACAACCTATCAAATTAAAGCTCTTTGAGTATAGTTTCCAACGCAACAAACCGTCCGTCATTTGGAGGTGTAAACAGAAAGTTATGACCATTTTTCTGGGCATGTGTCAGTAGCGCGGCCTTAGCGCGGGCGCGCTAGTTGCTCGCGCTAATGAGTTACTTACTGCCTCAACCCGCGCTAATTAGCGCGGGCGCGCTAGTAGCAGGCCCCTAAATACCCCAAGACCGGGTATAGAGAGTTCCAAAGTCATTTTTGGGGCAAAGGCTTGCTCTCTCAAGAGGAATCCGTCCTACTCTTCATTTCTATGATCCAAGGTAAGATTTTTGGAGTATTTTGAGTTGATTACTACTCCTAAACACTTATATTAACATGGATTAATCTTGAAAATCTTTATATTTTCAAGAAATTCCTTCAAGAGCTCAAAAGGGGTTTTTTTGCAAGATTTCTTCCAAAAAGGTAAATCCTACACCTTAGACTTATATATATGGATATATTATGGGAATATGAGTATGAATCAAGTATTACAACTTATGGCATGGTAATTGGAAGTCATAAATTCCCAATTTAAATACATGAACATGGTAGGGATTTAAAGGTGTTTATTTGATGGAATTTTGTTGGTTGGGTGTGAATGGATGGTCATACATGTGTATTTGGAAGTTATAAATTGGTTAGGAATGATGGTGAAATGAATTGTTGGTTAATGGTGATAGTTGGAAGAACCAATACTATAGTTATGAGGTGAAAATAACCATGCCTATAAGGTGTTTGATAATATGCCTAAATGGCATAAGTTATGGAATTTATGATCAATATTGGCCCTATTGAATGTTGAATTGTAGATTGAAGTTACATAACTATATTGGATCATCGTAGTATCATTAAGGGGTGAATTTCGGATATGTATGGCTAAAAACGCCGTCTTTTAGAAATCGAGCTTCATCGATGTTTGTGTGATCTTGGTCATTTTTCATAATTTTTCGTATTAGCTTAGAATTTAATTGTAGAATAAATTACTTGAATTATTATTTACAATTTGCAATTTAATTGGATAGAGTTGAGCCACTCGGAGTCGGATACTCGTGGCAAGGGAGTCGTTTCTTAGCGGCTTTGTACCGGAATTGAGGTAAGTGGCTTGTCTAACCTCGTGTGGGGGAACTTCCACCCCTAGGATTTTTATGTGAAAGTTTAAATGCCTTGTACGCGAGGTGACGAGCGTGTACATGCGGTGGTTGTTGAACACATACTTTATATAAAATGCCTAATTTGTGATATCCCTGTTTTTAGCCGATTAATCCGATATTCTTACCCGGTAGTAGTTAGAAAATCATGATTAGGTAGTACTTTATGACTAGTTGCCTAATTGTCTTACTTGAGCTTCTTGATAGTTGTTGGCACTAATTTTGGTAAAGTTGTAGTTAAGCATATTATATTCTTTCTGCGTTTTCCTTTATTTGTTATGTTTGTGGACTGCGGGTTCAATTCTCGGAGACCCAGGGCTGTGGGTTCGATTCCCAGAGACCCGGAGTGATATTGGTAGGGACTGCGGGTTCGATTCCCGAGATCCTGAGTTATTGGTAGGGACTACGGGTTCGATTCCCGAGATCCTGAGTTATTGGTAGGGACTGCGGGTTCGATTCCCGGAGATCCTGAGTTATTGATTATTTATTGAGACATGGGATGCGGGTTCGAATCCCGGAGACCCAGAGGTACTGTCAATGGGACGGTGGGTTCGATTCCCACAGGTCCGGGACGTGTTTTATTGAGTTGGTTATTTGTTGTTAGCTTAATTGTAGACGGTTGCAGTAATCATTTTATTGTTATCATCACTATATTATTGTTTCTCAGTAGGGCCCTGACCTTCCTCGTCACTACTCCATCGAGGTTAGGCTTGGCACTTACTGAGTACCGCCGTGGTGTATTCATGCTACTCTTCTGCACACTTTTGTTGTGCAGATCCAGGTACATCAGAGCAGGCTCGTGCTAGGTGATTCCGCAGCTTTCTGGAGACCTCGAGGTATGATCTGCTACGTCCGCAGATCCGGAGGCTTTCCTTCTATTCTGATAGAATTAGTAGATGTTTTCTCTCATGTCTTTGTTAGATACTCTTTACACATAAAGCCACAGTTGTATTTCTCTTTTAGTCTGTGTTACCGTGGGGTTCCGGATCTTGGTAGTGTTTTATTTATTGTGTGACGGATGTATGTGCCAAGCGGCACGAATTACATATCTTTTTATGCTATTTTTCTGTTGTTTCTTATTTAAGTGTTTATAACTTGTATCTTCCGCAACGTGTTAGGCTTACATAGTCGTGGGGACTGGGTGCCATCACGACATGTTCACAATTGGTGAACTAGGGTCGTGACAAGTTGGTATCAGAGCTCTAGGTTCGTAGGAGTCACGGGACACAGACCGGTTACTTAGATTCTCGCTGATTGATACAGAGACGTCTGTAATTATCTACGGGGGGCGATGTAACTGTTTAGGAAACTCTTCAATTCTTTGAATTCCTTATCGTGCGCCATTTATTCGGTTAGAGCCTATGTCATATGTTCTTTTGCATCCACTCGTGTATTGAAATTGCGCACTCGGTATCAAGTATGCGCCGACGGTTCGTGATGCTGCACATGGATTTCAAGGGAGTCAAGAATTTACTCAACCATTGTTACCGCGTGTTATCCATAACGATAATGCAAGAGAATTGAGAGATCTTCAATTGTGCACATGGGGGTGCACTAGATTCCAACATTCGATTGTTAAGTACGATCTTGAGAAGGTTTACTTAACTGCCTAATCGTCACGACAATGGTAAAATCTCAAGGTGGATGTAGATCTAAAGATAGTTAGTGGTAATAAAAACTATATGGTTCACATAAGATATCTATTTAGCGAAGGATTCAGACAGCAGAGATACTGGTGGGAAATGAGTTTAACTGTCTTAAGAAGGACATGTACCAAACGAATGTCTTGGGCTGTCTTATGATGAAGATGTATAAATGATAAGGGCTATTGTCATGGATTATCAAGATGTATCGTAAGGCTTCGTGCCAAGTGAAAGGATTTCACTATCAACGATCAAATGATGGGTCATGTGTCATATCAGATTTGGCATGCGATGTATTTATGTGCTATTCAAAAAGTTCTTAAAAACTTGCGGATGGGCAAGAGTTGGGGCTCGTATGGTATGATGTTGGGACTTTTGATGTTCCTGTGTCCCTAGTAAACTCTACATTTTATTATCAGCAGGGAAATATTCGACAAAGGCTACATGGTGCTTCGTAGGCGTGTGAGAATCATAGTATGTTTTAAGATATCGTTGGTAGAGAATGCTCGGTGCATGGAGCGAGAAAATGTTTTGTTGTATTGGGATGAGGTCATACACTATGGTGTTAGAGTACTAATAGAGCACATGTGGTTATATTCGTTGGATCAAACGAGTTGTAGTGGAATAATAGTAAATGACTTGAGAGAATGGTTCAAATGTGTGCGAGAGTCGTGTAATAGTGGCTTTGGGCTAAGTGGGAGAGTCCCACCGCTTAAGATTGGGTCGCATGGTTAATTACCTGTGTGAATACTGGATACTAGCGTATTAATGGGTTATTGCAGCTACGGAAAAAGACCACGAGTGGTAATTTGAGTATATGAATTGTTGAATGCATGTTATGGTTAGCCTTAATGGCTCAGGTTCAACTTGAGGAAAAAAAAATTTATGATTTATGCCTCGTATAGGTGCAGGCTTCGCGGGAAGTTATCCCGTTGGGTGCTTTATTGAGAGGGTATTCATATGTTATAAAAATTGGGTGAGTGTGGTTGAAATAAGCTAGGTATTGAAGGGAGATATTTACATTTCTAAGGCAATCCAGGATAAACTGGAAGGAAGTAAATTGATTAGTCATAGCTGAGTTGGCATATTGATGTCAATGATCGGTTCATGCAACGTGATCGAGTTATGCATGTGATTTGTGGCGGTGCATTTGAGACTTGTCAGCCATAGTGATTGATGTTATTCTGAAGTATTCTTCTGTTAAGGGCCTGTTATGAGTAGGCAGATCTCGGGAAGGGTTATGTTGGCTTGGACCACTACTTAGAGATTGGCATATTCGATGGTTATGAGAATTCGCCGTATGTTGTTATAGTTCTCCTGCAGTGAGCTAAATGGAAAGTCTTATGTGATGTAATATTAGCCTATCGTCAGTTCTAGAGCTATGATGAAAATTGTGTCTATCGTATATCGGCACGTGATATGCAGTGAGTAGTATGAAATTTGAAGTAAGGACCCAGGGTCACAATTTGGTCAATGAATGTGATATAAAGAGCTCGGATGAGCAGGAAAGGAGTTTCAGTGTTTTGAGTAAGATGGGTATTAACATCAGTATCATTTGAGATCGGTGTTCTGTGAGAAAGGCTTTGCATCCCGGTTAGGGACTCCTGATCGCTTTTCAGTGTTAGTGCAGCCGGTGGGTTGAATGTGCAGGCCCGTTTAATTATTCGGAGGATGGTGGGAGCTTGACCCACAAGAAGATTGTATAGGTGTGACTTGTAGTCACTTGATTGGTTAGAAATTTAAACCAAGTATGAGGTTTTTGGTGATATCATTCATTTGAGAATTTATGCCTGGAGGGCACTCTGCTTATTGGGTTATAGACCTGTGAAATATTATTGACTTAGCTTGGCACGACTAGGATAGACTTAAGGTCGGTAGATAGATTTAAATGTGGAAGTGAGCCTTGCATCAGGCCGGTTATGTTTCTTCCAGCAATGCGCCCTTTACGGAGGGATAGTCGCGGTCTTATTTCGCGGTTAGTAATTCATGTAAAGATATATTGCGCCGTATGAGTGTGAGACGGCTTGGTAAGTTCCTTATGTGTTGAGGTTCCGCTCAGCGGTGATGTTATATGAGCATGATGGCTCTCGAGACTTAGATCGTATATCGCACCTCAGTTGTGCTTGAGTTCATAGCCTATAGTGCTATATGTTTCCATTGAGTCTAATATCATGCACCTTAGTGTGCTTATGATCGATATTCAGTATTTTTATGTGACGAGCTATTCGGCTCGACATATGACTCCTTGTGTGAGTCTATATTGTTGGGATCGGGTGGCACGCCGCCATGGTTATATTATTGGGATCGGGTGGCACGCCGCCATGGTTATATTGTTGGGATCGGGTGGCACGCCGCCATGGGTATATTGTTGGGATCGGGTTGCACGCCGCAACGGTGTGATGTTTATTTCAGTGTCCATAATTGCTTTTATGTGTTCTGTTTCCTATTTTTCCTGAGGAAGTCCATGTTAGTGTGAGAGTTGAATAGTTCTCTCTAGTGTTCGCCTTCCTTTTGGTACCACGTACGAATTAATAGCCTACTAGCACATTGTGTCATCTTGTGGGACTTTTGATTATGTCTGATGTGGCTTATCGCCTGAGCAGTTCGTACTGGGTGAGATGAGATTATGTGATTTGGGGTCAGTGCAAACCGATTATATGAAGTATATTATAGAGGAAAGGATCATCCTCTAGTTTAGGACAAGGTAATGGATCCTGTCAGGAGTATAGACCCAATGAATTGTTGATTCAGTAGTTGGTTATGGATATCGGCACATCTCTTCCGTCGTGTCAGTATTGTAAAAGTTGGAACGAGACCTATGTAGATCGTGAGGTGCAATGGGAGCATCTGATTCGTTGAATTTTTGGCTAATTTGATCATAAAATATTATCGTGATCCTGTGGATTTTGTGTTGTAAGGTAAGAATCCAACAAGGTTATGCAGTCATGTTGGAGGACGGCGTTTGAGGAATATTGAGTGATCTCTTGATGAAAACAAGCCTGACACAGAATTCCGGATGTTGGAATTTGGCTCTAAGACTTAATTGTTTGAACAAGAGGGAATATCTTCAGATTATATCAAGCTAATGTGCCCAGCTGAGTCCTAGATTTATTGGCCCTTTTGAGATTTTGAGGCATGTTGGGGAGGTTGCTTATGAGTTGGCCTTACCTCCCAGCCTAGCCGGAGTCCATCCCGTATTTCATGTCTCTATGACCCGGAGTTACCATGGTGACCCGTCGCATGTGTTGGATTTCACTTCTGTTCAGCTAGACGAGGATCTGTCTTATGTAGATGAGCCAGTAGCCATTCTAGACAGGCAAGTCAGGAAGCTAAGGTCAAAGAACATCGCTCCAGTAAAGGTTCAGTGGCGAGGTCAGCCGGTCGAGGAGGCGACTTAGGAGACTGAGCAGGATATGTGCAGCCAGTACCCTCATCTTTTCACTACTCCAGGTATGTTTTCTATGCTCGTTCGAGGACGAACGAATCTTTTAAGTGTGGGAAGATGTAACGACCCGACCGGTCGTTTTTGAAAATTATACCCCGATCCCCAATCTAACTATTTCCCTAAGTTCATCTCTTCTATTGTAGTTTGCCGGGAGGTTCGGTTATAGAATTTGAAGCGTTTTGGGACACTTAGTCCCTAAATGAGAGTCTTATAGTTGAAAAATGGCCCGTATTTGGAATAGCATTAAGACGACCTCGGAATGGAAATCTGATGGTTCCATTAGCTCCGCTAGGTGATTTTGGGGTTGGGAGCGCGTTCGGAATGTATTTTGGAGGTCCGTAGCTCAATTAGGCTTGAAATGCCGAAGTTTGAAATTTTGGCGAATCCGAACGATAGGTGAGATTTTGATCCAGGGGTCAGAATGGAATTCTGACAATTTCTGCAGCTTTGTTATGTGATTTTGGATATGTCCGCAAATTTTCAGGTCATTCGGACATCGTTTGGTCGGGTTTTTGATTAAATGCGTGTTTTGGAAGTTTTTGAAGAACTTAAGCTTGAATTCGATGAAATTTGATAGTATTGGCATTGTTTGATGCATGTCGATGATTGGAACTAGTTTGCATGACGTTTTAGGAGGTGTTAGTATTTTTGGTTGAGGTCCCGGGGGCCTCGGGGTGATTTCGGATGGTTAACGGGAACTTTTGAAGTTGGAAAACTTCATAATAGGCGAAGATGTAAATGAGAGTGCACAAGACCTCACTTTAAACGATCATATCTCCCGTTATATAAAGAGGTGTGTGAGCTACAACCTATCAAATTAAAGCTCTTTGAGTATAGTTTCCAACGCAACAAACCGTTCGTCATTTGGAGGTGTAAACAGAAAGTTATGACCATTTTTCTGGGCATGTGTCAGTAGCGCGGCCTTAGCGCGGGCGCGCTAATTGCTCGCGCTAATGAGTTACTTACTGCCTCAACCCGCGCTAATTAGCGCGGGCGCGCTAGTAGCAGGCCCCTAAATACCCCAAGACCAGGTATAGAGAGTTCCAAAGTCATTTTTGGGGCAAGGGCTTGCTCTCTCAAGAGGAATCCGTCCTACTCTTCATTTCTATGATCCAAGGTAAGATTTTTGGAGTATTTTGAGTTGATTACTACTCCTAAACACTTATATTAACATGGATTAATCTTGAAAATCTTTATATTTTCAAGAAATTCCTTCAAGAGCTCAAAAGGGGTTTTTTTGCAAGATTTCTTCCAAAAAGGTAAATCTTACACCTTAGACTTATATATATGGATATATTATGGGAATATGAGTATGAATCAAGTATTACAACTTATGGCATGGTAATTGGAAGTCATAAATTCCCAATTTAAATACATGAACATGGTAGGGATTTAAAGGTGTTTATTTGATGGAATTTTGTTGGTTGGGTGTGAATGGATGGTCATACATGTGTATTTGGAAGTTATAAATTGGTTAGGAATGATGCTGAAATGAATTGTTGGTTAATGGTGATAGTTGGAAGAACCAATACTATAGTTATGAGGTGAAAATAACCATGCCTATAAGGTGTTTGATAATATGCCTAAATGGCATAAGTTATGGAATTTATGATCAATATTGGCCCTATTGAATGTTGAATTGTAGATTGAAGTTACATAACTATATTGGATCATCGTAGTATCATTAAGGGGTGAATTTCGGATATGTATGGCTAAAAATGCCGTCTTTTAGAAATCGAGCTTCATCGATGTTTGTGTGATCTTGGTCATTTTTCATAATTTTTCGTATTAGCTTAGAATTTAATTGTAGAATAAATTACTTGAATTATTATTTACAATTTGCAATTTAATTGGATAGAGTTGAGCCACTCGGAGTCGGATACTCGTGGCAAGGGAGTCGTTTCTTAGCGGCTTTGTACCGGAATTGAGGTAAGTGGCTTGTCTAACCTCGTGTGGGGGAACTTCCACCCTTAGGATTTTTATGTGAAAGTTTAAATGCCTTGTACGCGAGGTGACGAGCGTGTACATGCGCTGGTTGTTGAACACATACTTTATATAAAATGCCTAATTTGTGATATCCCTGTTTTTAGCCGATTAATCCGATATTCTTACCCGGTAGTAGTTAGAAAATCATGATTAGGTAGTACTTTATGACTAGTTGCCTAATTGCCTTACTTGAGCTTCTTGATAGTTGTTGGCACTAATTTTGGTAAAGTTGTAGTTAAGCATATTATATTCTTTCTGCGTTTTCCTTTATTTGTTATGTTTGTGGATTGCGGGTTCAATTCCCGGAGACCCAGGGCTGTGGGTTCGATTCCTAGAGACCCGGAGTGTTATTGGTAGGGACTACGGGTTCGATTCCCGAGATCCTAAGTTATTGGTAGGGACTACGGGTTCGATTCCCGAGATCCCGAGTTATTGGTAGGGACTGCGGGTTCGATTCCCGGAGATCCCGAGTTATTGAGATATTTTTGAGACATGGGCTGTGGGTTCGATTCCCGGAGACCCAGAGGTACTGTCAATGGGACGGTGGGTTCGATTCCCACAGGTCCTGGACGTGTTTTATTGAGTTGGTTATTTGTTGTTAGCTTAATTGTAGACGGTTGCAGTAATCATTTTATTGTTATCATCACTATATTATTGTTTCTCAGTAGGGCCCTGACCTTCCTCGTCACTACTCCATCGAGGTTAGGCTTGGCACTTACTGAGTACCGCCGTGGTGTACTCATGCTACTCTTCCGCACACTTTTGTTGTGCAGATCTAGGTACATCAGGACAGGCTCATACTAGGTGATTCCGCAGCTTTCAGGGAGACCTCGAGGTATGATCCGCTACGTCCGCGGATCCGGAGGCTTTCCTTCTATTCTGATAGTATTAGTTGACATTTTCTCTCGTGTCTTTGTTATATACTCTTTACACATAAAGCCACAGTTGTATTTCTCTTTTAGTCTGTGTTACCGTGGGGTTCCGAATCTTGGTAGTGTTTTATTTATTGTGTGACGGATGTATGTGCCAAGCGGCACGAATTACATATCTTTTTATGCTATTTTTCCGTTGTTTCTTATTTAAGTGTTTATAACTTGTATCTTCCGCAACGTGTTAGGCTTACCTAGTCGTGGGGACTGGGTGCCATCACGACATGTTCACAATTGGTGAACTAGGGTCGTGACATAAATAATCTGTACCATCCATTATGTTAATCCTACGGTTCACGATCATCCTAATGCTTTTAATATAGTCAGGCTTTGCACCTTCAATCAATTTCCCCTACCCTCTCCAATGAACCAAACCTAGCCGCCATACCTTTCCTATCACAGCCTGCCGGAACCCTACCGGCGGGAAACGCAAAGTACACCAAAGGTTACACCATTAACACCGTCCAACCTACTCAACCTTCTCTTCCACCCTCTCTGCTTCGTTTTCCTCAAAACACCCTAGAAATCCTCGAACAAACCTCGCTGAAACCCTACTTCAACGAATAACACTAAAGCCAAACCTTTCACCCTTTACACCCCCCTCTTTCCACCCTTAAACCCTGTTGGTCTTGAATCAGCCCCTTTTTTCTCAAATATGTGATTGAATGTCGTCGGAACCTTACCCCGGAAAATAACCTTCACCCAAAATCATATCAAGAGTGTGCCTCAGTCTTCTGAACCCTAGTCTGAAGCCTTAAGTCCAAAAAACCTTGGAAAGATAAAAAAAAAATATTCAAAGGAATGGTCTGCCAGAAAGTCAAGAAATCTGAAGAAGGAAAGAACAGAAGAAAGAAAGAAAGAAGAAAGAAAGAAAGAAAAGAAAGAAAAGAAAGCCTAGAAAATAACGAAAAAAAAACTAAGTGTCTTTTTCCCTTTGTTCTTTAATTTTTATTTTTAATCTTTCTGTGTATGTTCATTTGTCCGTACATCTTTGATCTTGATTCTTTTTTACTATCACTTTTCCTTTGTTGTTTGGTAAATCTGCTAATGTTTTGAAATTAAGAGAAATAATAATAAAATCTTAATAAAATCAGCCTTATGAATTAATTAGATTTCAATAGCTTTTAATAGATGTTAATTAGGGTTGAAAACTTGTTCGATTAGTTTCTTAAAGCTTGCCAATTATGATTTCAAGTTCTGTTATGTTTTGATGAGATTAACAGTTAGAAGTTTTAATTTTTAGTAAATGTATTCGTGATTAGTTTAATTTTTGAAATAATTGTGTACCAATTGATAAAAGTTAGGGTTGTTGAAAATGCATCTCGAACCACGTCGCACCAGTGCACCCGTGGTTGTCAACATATATCGACTCCGTTGAGATTTGGATTTGGGTCACATAAATGTACACCCGAGTTTAGGAAGTTAATTTTATTAAAATCGCGCCAAAGGAGACTAACGCGTTATTATTTTGGGGAAGGCCGTGAAATTCGCTAAACGGCCCATCCCGAATTCTAAATATTAATACAATATTTATTGAGGGCCCTGTAATTTGTGTGTTATATTTGGCGATGCTCATCTCATTTATTATTTAAAGGCTGCCCTAAAGCAACTATGATTTTTCTATTCAATTTTCGTCTCTTACAAATAAAGAAAGGTCCCTAATTAATTTGTTATCACTTAAATAATCAGCCTTGGCAGAGTCTCTCAGCAATTATAATCTTCAACCGTTACTCAATAAAAGAAGTTTCAACCCGCCTAGCAGTCAACCTGCGTTCAAGCCTAAAATAAAAGGAAAAGTCATTCGGCGTGGGCGCAAAATGGATTCAGGCCGAAATCTTACTTCTAAGAAAGTAGTGGCATGTTGAGCCTTTAACATGAGCCCAAGTTCTTTTATACATATATGTATTTAATGCATAACAAAATCAACATCTTTAAAGCACCCAATCAATTTCAATTCAGTAACATTTTCATCTCATTAGTTCGAATATCTCAACGGGTTAAACCAATTAAACTAATATACTTGAAATTACAATCTGCAAATTTCTATGTATGAGTTAGGCTAGTAACACAAAACAATAAGCTCGACACTAAATTATCACTCTACTGGTGTACCAATACCAAATCACAACTGGTTTCGAGTTTAACTTTATATTAATAAGGATCTACTTTCATAAAGATGTGATATCAAGCCTGGAATTATTAACACTAAAATTGATGTTTATGTTCTTACTCTTAACAGTTCTACCTCTAAATCATTCCTACAAATGCACAGTTTTTGAATCAATTTCCAACTCAAATTACGCTCTGGTTCCAAACGTTTAAACTAAGTGAATGAACTAAATTAACTACAACTAATGTAGTTTCAAGTTTAACTATTGAACACAGATTCTCTGAGCTGATATCAATATATTGCGAAAATGATAGCCAAAACAGTTCCAAACGGCCTAAAATAGTATCAATTATACAGTCAATTACAAATTAAACAATCCAAATTAATCCTTAAACAGAAAATCCTAATTAATCAACTAACAACCATTACAACTTAAACAGATTAAAGCTAGGCAACAAAATGTTATTTGGACTGATTTTAACTACTGGAGTGAACTCAAATCTGGAATATTTATTCATTTCAATCCAATTGGAAGTTACATAAGTGATTTCAGAATGTGTACCTGGATGTAAAATGTAAGAAGAAAAAGAAGAGGAAATCAGCAGCTATAATCAGGTGCAGTCCATAAAATTCAACAGCCTATAAGTGATTTAAAACCAAACGCAAAACAACAAATCAACCCAAACAGCAACAAAAAATGAACATAAAAGAAACCAGCCCACAAAAGAATCACCAAATGACAAACAATCCATCTCTAACTAATCAGATTCGATGCAAACTAACTCGAAATTGCTTTCAAATTGCAATATCAACAGAAATAGAGAATTTCAAGAAGATTTAAAGTAGGCTAACAGCAATGCAACAATACTTTTTGTATTTTCTGTAGCTTTTCTATGTGTTTTTTTTTTTTTTTTTGGAGACTTTCTACTGAATTCGTTAGTTTTTTTTTTTTTGGTTTTTGTTTTAACTAAGAACTAGAAGAAGATTTGAATCTCGGATTTGAATTCTCAAATTTGAAACTCGAAGAGGGATTTTTGGGGGGAATTTGGAGCTCAAAACCCCGTGAATGAAGTAAAGGATTGCCCTTTTATAGAAAAAATTAGCTGTCAATTCCAGATTTTATTTTTTAACACTTTAGCCCCTGATTTCCTAACTTGTTATCCAAGTTAGCGCAGTTAGAATACCTAAACTTATACCTAGACCCCTGCAAGAAGGGTTGAGGGTATTCTAACATGATTTTCTTACCCTTAAAATGCATATATTACCCTTACCTTTGTTTTGAATTTACCATTTCTAAGAAAACTATCCTTTTCTATGCCCAAACTACCCTTTTAAAACCCCCTGAAATTACTGACCAATCATACCCTTTACTTGATTTAAAAGGAATAACTATAGTTAACCCTATCAGCTATAACTAATCCACAAACCTAATTAATGTGTAAATGAATGCTAAAGATCAATTAAACTAAGCTTAGAATAATAAAAGCATTAACTTAATTAAACGAGAATCAAACAGTTTCAAAGCAAGCTGGAGACAGGATTAAACAAACAAAAACAAATCTAAAAGGAATCAGATTCAAAAAGGGCATTCGACCAAACTAATCAAGTTAAACTAATCGAAACTAAGCTACTACTTAAAAATTAACTATCAAATGAAAATTTAAACAAAGATGAACATATTAGAACTCATAATTAGCTAATAAATAATAGACAGAATTCTATTGAAACTGAGCTACCAATTAAACTTATTTGGAATTTAAAAACTGCCTTTAAATAAAATGATAATCAGACTAAAACTAAAGAAAAGAAAGAGAAAAATTTACTGAACTCTGCCTTCATAAAAACTCTTCTAAATCAACTTCAAATTAATATTATATGTCCATTTAATAGGAAATAGACCTATAATATTAACCTGAGTTCACTCGACTTGAAAAATCAATCAAAACAGTCCCAAAGCAATAACTCTAGATTTGAAATTCGTCGAGTTTTACTTGGATTTGAGGGATTTTGGTTAGGGTTTAGTGATGAGGGAATTTATGGGAGTATATGGTTCGAATTTGGGGCTGTTTGGACAAAGTAGCGTTTTTGGCCAAATTTTAGATCTAAGATTCAAGAAAATCTATGGGGATTTGAGGGAAACGGAATTGAGGGTTGGATAGAGGATGTTAAGGAGAGTATGGGGTAAAATTTTGGGCTTGTTTAGAGCTTTGCCGCTCGCGGGGGCGATTTCTAGCTGGTGGAGGACGGCGGAGTAGGGCGGAGACAGGGTGGAGTGATGGTGGTGTTACTCTGGCGGTTGTATGAGGAAGATCAAGTAATGGTTTAGGGTTTGAACTCTTTTCTGGATAGTTATATCTAAATTTGAAGAGTCAATTATGGCCTTTGAATGATAGAAAATTGATGGCCAAGATTAAACGTTGCCAAACGGCATCATTTCATTTAATGAAGGGGAGTAGGTCGGGTTGGGGCGTGGGTTGGGCTCGCCTGAGGGTGAATTGGATTGGGTGAGAAATTTTTTCCAATGGCCCAGTTCGCCCTTTTATATGGACAGCCCCATCCTTTTTAATATATATATATATATATATATATATATATATATATATATATATATATATATATATATATTAAAAAGACAAATAGAAAATCATAGACCAAATTAACACTAAATTTTTTATTAATTTCCAAAATTAACTAATTTCTAAAATAAAAACAAATTCCACAAATTAAAAATAAAAGTGCACAACGTCATTTTTTGTCATTTTCATTATATGAAAATAATTTTAAACTACTAACTAACACTGAAAATATAAAAATTAAATCCCACACAAATGCCACATGTATTTTTGTATTTTCATATGATTTAAAACGCACAAGTAAAATGCAATAATTACCAGAAAATACCACAAAATTCACAAGAAATTGTAAAATAATAAAAAATTTATTTTGTTTGAGTTTTTGGGAATTATTTGCTTAGGAAAAATAATTACGTGCTCATAGCTTCCCTTCTTTGCCCGGAAATACGTGGAATTTTTGTGCAAAGATAAGTGAGCAAAAACTAGCGATTTTGCCCGTTCGCATATGTGATGACCTAGTCCATCATCACGTGAGTTACCGTCTCATTTTCTCCGTTATATGCCTTTTCATGTTTCAATATATGTGTTTGGTGAATTTGAGTCAATTCTGATCGATTTTGGCAGGAATGAGATAAATAGTCTCTTTAATGAAGGAATAGTTGGGAAAAGTCAACCGGATGTTGACTTGTGAGCTACAGGGCTCGGCATCGAATTCTAATGGTACGGGTAGGTTCATCATTTGTGGCTTAGAAGAGTGATAGGAATTGAATTTAGAGGTTCGGTGTAGAATTAGGCTTGAATTGGTGAAGTTGAAATTTTGGCGAAATCCGATCGATAGGTGAGATTTTTATCCGACCGTCAGAATGCTATTCCGATAGTTGCAGTAGCTTCGTTAGGTGATTTTGGTTATGTCTGCAAAATTTCAGGTCATTCGGACATCGTTTGGTCGGGTTTTTGATTGGATATTGGTTTCGAAAGTTTTAGTTGAAACATAGGCTTGAATCTGCCTTGATTTGATATTTCAGTGTTAAAGGGTGTGTTTTTATTATTTGAACAAGTGCGTATCATATTTTGGAGTAGATTGGTGGTTTTCGTTGGGGTCCTGGGGGCCTTGGGGTGAATCTGTGGGTCCAAATAGACTATTTTTAGTTAATGGAACAGTCAGTTTTGCTATCATAATTGCCAGGTCATTTTGTTCTCTGCGATTGCATGGGAAGCCCTGCGATTACGTAGAAGGATATGGGAAGGCAACATTTTTGTTCTATGCGATCGGACGGTTGAGGCCGCGATCGCATAGCTTTGGGCAGTGAAGCAGTCCGATCGCACTGCACAGGACGCGATCGCATAGAAGATTTTTTAGGGCACCTTATTCTTGCACTATGCTTTCGCATGAGGAAGGTCGCAATCGCATAGAGTAATTTGGAGGCCATAGAATTTGTGCATCGCGATCTAATGCCAAGGGCTGCAATCGCATAAGGTTAAATTGGCTGACAGCAGGGTTTTAAGCAGAACATTTCATTCGTGAACCATTAGTCATTTTCCTTTTTTTTTGAGTTCTTTGAGAGCTAAGTAACGGGATTAGAAGGGGATTTCATCGGGAAATCATTAGAAGTAAGATTTATGGCCTAATTACATGACTTTATCCTAGAATCTTCATCGATATCACTAAAAATTGAAGGATAAGGTGTATCACTGGGGATGTTTACTCTAAGCCTAGGTTATAGAAAATCATTGATTTGAATAGGCAAACTGAGTCCGATTTTGATAAACTTTATATGCACGGACTCGTAGGGAGATAAGGATTTTGAAAATGTGACTTTTGTATTTTTATTGAGAAGTGGGCTCGGGGGTCGGGTTTGACAGCTTCGTGATTTTCGGTGTAATTCGAGTCATTTTGATTGGGTTATGTTCCTTTACCCTATTTTGATGTATTCTTATGGGTTTTGATCAGATTTGGCATCAGAGGAGGTCGATTTGCGAGGCAAGCGCAAGGCGAGCTAGGAATTTTGCCGGTTCGAGGTGAGTGGTAGTTATAAATTATATACTGAGGATTTAAAATCCCGTATTTGCACTATACAGTGCTATGCTGAGATGTAACACGCATCATGTGACGAGCGTGGTGGCATTGTAACTGAGATTTGGACTTGGTCCCTCCTGACTGATAGTTTACTGTGCATATTGACTGAGACTGGGCTTATATCTGTATATTTGGGCTAGTAGTCATGTTTGGGGCCTTGTGCCGATCTGTAGAATATTAGGGAAGCCTGTAGAGCTAAATGACCCCTATATCATGTTGAACACATACTCTCATCCGTATTCATAGCTGTATAGTATGACATAAACCAGTACTAGATGTGTACTCTAAGTGAGAATACATAGGGTTGAATACCCCGTTCTAGCTGAGTGGGCCCGAGAGGCCGAGTCTATATTGACTGAGAGGGGTCGAGGACCCATTGTAAGGTATTGATATACATATATTGGATCGGACTGCACGCCATATATATATATATATATATATATATATATATATATATATATATATATATATATATATATATATGGATCGGACTGCACGCTGCAGTATTATAGCGCTTGGGCTGAAGGAGCCCTCCGGAGTCTGCACACACCCCTAGTGAGCGCATTATATATTATTGGATCGGGCTGCGTGCCGCAGCAGTATATCAATATATTGGATCGGGCTGCACGCCGCATTACTATATAGATTGGATCGGGCTGCACGCCGCAGCATTATATATATACATATATAGATTGGATCGGGCTGCACGCCGCAGCAGTATGAGTGAGGATCGGGCTGCATGCCACAGCAGAACTAGATCAGTGTTGGATCAGTGTGAGGCGGTAGTGGACTGGAACCAGACTTATTATTATAGAGATGACTTACCTGTACGGTTATTCTTAGAACTGTTTAGTGATAATACAGGTTTTCTTGATAATACAGGTGTTCTTACTTTCAGTTATTATTTATTATTTGCTACTCACTGAGTTGAAAGATACTCACCACACTCCCTGCACTTTACGTGCAGATACAGGTGTCCAGGAGGGCAATTGAGCTATATCCAGCTGCTATTCTACTGCTATCAAAGGAGACATCAAGGTAGTTGCCAGCGTCCGCGTGACCCGATCCCTCTCATTTCTTCCATTTATGTCTTTTGTCACTCTACTTAGACTTGGATTGTATACGGTGTTTTCCTTCTGTTAGAGGCTCGGACTTGTGACACCAGATTTATTGGGTTGTATTTCATGTATTTTTGTTTCCGCATTTGTTGTTTCTATTATGAAAACAGACTATTAACTCTAGTGGATCAGTATTAATTAATAATTGACTGGTTATCTGGAAAACATGGTCGGGCTTGCCTAGCAATGTTTTGGGCGCCATCACGATCGGGGTTTGGATCGTGACAAGTTGGTATCAGAGCCTAGGTTATCAAGTGTCGCAGGTCATGAGCCGGTTTAGTAGTGTCTCGTGGATCGGTACAGAGACGTCTGTACTTATCCTCGGGAGGCTAGAGAACCTCTTAGGAAAGCTACAAATTCTTAAAATTCTTGTCGTGCGACTTTGTTGATCTGAAACTAAACTTTAAAATTCTACTCTCTCGCAGATGGCGAGGACTCGTGCTACAGGATGAGGCGGACGACCACCATTGCCACCTGCTAGAGGCCGTGGACATGGTCGTCATCGTGGTAGGGGTAGGGCAGCTGGGGCAGTGCCAGTTGACCCACCAGCTGTCCCCATTCCAGATCAACCTCCAGTTGTAGAGGTCCCAGCAGCACCTGTTGAGGCACCAGCTGTGGCTATTGTGATTCTAGGTTTACAAGAGACCCTAGCTCAGATATTGACAGTTTGCACTGGCCTGGCTTTGGCAGTTTCAGCCTCCACTGTAGCAGCTACAACCAGGACCGAGGGTTGTCATCAGACCTCCACAGCTCGCACTCTAGAGCAGGTAGTGTAGGGCCTACATACACCCGAGGCACCACCAGCCCAGCCAGTGGCTCCGATTCAGCCAGCTATTCAGATTCAGGGGGACAGGGTCCCAGTGATGCCCGACGATGAGCAGCGTCGTCTTGAGAGGTTTAGCAGACTTTCTCTTCTTATTTTCAATGGTACTCCGAGCGAGGACACCCAAGGTTTTCTGGACAAGTGTCATCAGATGCTCCGTACAGCAGGGATTCTTGAGTCGAGCGGTGTATCCTTTACTACTTTCCAGTTTCAGGGAGCAGCCTTCACTTGGTGGGAGGCTTATAAGCGCCGTAGGCCGGCAGGTGCGGCACCATTGACATGGCAGGAGTTCTCCACTATTTTCTTGGAGAGGTGGATACCTCGATCTCAGAGGGAGGAGTTACGCATGCAGTTTGAGTGGCTCCGCCAGGGGGACATGAGAGCGTTGGAGTATGAGGTTAGATTTACAGAGTTAGCCAGGTATGCATCCTGGATGGTACCTACTGATTGGGAGAGGATGAGGCTCTTTGTTGATGGACTTATTTATCCTATTCGTATTTTGATGACCCGAGAGAGGGTCCTGAGTCATTCATTTGACGATTCCATTGATATAGCTCACAACATTAAGACAGACCATCGCTGAGAGCGAGAGGAGAGAGAGGCCAAAGGGCCTCGGGGATCAGCTAGTTCCAGTGGCATTCAAACTAGAGGCAAGAGTTAGCAGAACCGAGGTCGCTCTTTTAGATCTTCACAGCCAACCTACTCAGGGTATCATGGGTCTTCTATTGGGCGAGGTCATCAGGGTTCTCACCAGGGCAAGCCATGTCTCAGCGCCCTACCAGCATAGAGCTCATCTCAGGCTCCATCTGTTCAGTGTTCTTCCCGACCTAGTTCTTCTGCTGGACACTCCGGTGCGAGGGGTTCCCATCAGTCCCAGCCCCCAGCACCTGGTAGTTTCTTTGAGTGTGGAGAGTTTGGGCATATCCATAGAGAGTGTCCCCATATTATATCCAGGCCATATCAGCAGAGGGGACAACCCTCATCTTCTGGTCTATCTACTTCAGCACCTGCCCCGCCAGCTAGGGGTGAGGGTCAGGCAACCAGGGGTCGCCCTTGAGGGGGAGGCTGATCAGATGGTCAGGCTCATTGTTATGCTTTTCAGGGCAGTTCTGATGTAGTCGCTTCTGATACTGTTATTACAGTTATTTCATTCTGCCACAGAGATGCCTCTGTTTTTTTCGATCCCGGTTCCACTTATTCTTATGTATCTTCATGTTTTGCTCATCATTTGGTCAGGACCCGAGGGTGTCTTGTATTGCCCGTGCATGTATCTACCCCGGCGGGTGATACCATTGTTGTGGACCATGTGTACCGATCCTGTCTTGTCATTTTTGGGGGTCTAGAAACCCGAGTAGACCTGTTGTTATTGAGCATGATCGATTTTGATGTCATATTGGGCATGGGCTGGTTATCTTCGTGTCACACTATTCTAGATTGTCATGCCAAGACAGTCACATTGCCTATGCCGGGTATTCTGAGGATCGAGTGGCGAGGCATGACTGATTATGTACCTAGTAGGGTAATATCTTTCCTCAAGGCCCAACAAATGGTTGGAAAGGGATTCCTTTCCTATTTGGCATTTGTACGGGACGTCAGAGCCGAGACTCCCAGTATTGATTCTGTTCTCGTTGTGTGGGACTTTCCTGATGTGTTTCCCTTAGACCTGCCGGGTATGCCACCAGACAGGGACATCGACTTTGGGATTGACTTGGTGCCAAGCACTCAGCCTATTTCTATTCCTCCTTATCGTATGGCACCAACTGAGTTGAAAGAATTGCAGGAGCAGCTTCAGGAACTCCTAGATAAGGGGTTCATTCGGCCGAGTATGTCACCGTGGGGTGTACTGGTCTTGTTTGTTAAGAAGAAGGATGGCTCAATGAGGATGTGTATTGACTATAGGCAGCTAAACAAAGTAACAGTAAAGAACAAGTATCCTCTGCCACGCATTGATAATTTATTTGATCATCTCCAGGGAGCTAGGGTATTCTTGAATATTGATCTTCGTTCCGACTATCACCAGCTGAAGATTAGAGATTCTGATATTATGAAGACCGCCTTCAGGACGAGGTATGGGCAATATAAATTTCTTGTGATGTCTTTTGGGCTGACCAACGCCCCAGCCGTGTTCATGCATTTGATGAACAATGTGTTCCGGCCATATTTGGACTCCTTCGTGTTCGTGTTCATAGATGATATCCTGGTGTACTCCCGTAGCTAGGAGGAGCATGCTCAGCACTGAGAGTTGTATTATAGAGGTTGGGGGAGGAGAAGTTGTATGCCAAGTTCTCCAAGTGTGAGTTCTGGCTCGAGTCTATGGCATTCTTGGGGCACGCGGTGTCCAGTGATGATATTCAGGGGGATCTGAGGGAGATAGAGACGGTGTAGAGTTGGCCTAGACCGACCTCAGCTATTGAGATTCGTAGTTGCCTAGGATTGGCAGGGTATTATCGCCGATTTGTTCAGGGATTTTCTTTTATTGCTTTACCCTTGACTAGATTGACTCAGAAGGATGCTCTATTTGTGTGGTCCGAGGAGTGTGAGGAGAGCTTTCAGAAGCTCAAGACAGCATTGACCACGGTACCATTCTTAACATTACTGTCAGCTTTAGATTCTTATACTATGTATTGTGATGCCATGAGAGTTGGCATCGGATGTGTGTTGATGTAGGAGGGTAGAGTTATCTCTTATACTTCTCGCCAGTTGAAGACCCATGAGAAGAACTACCCTGTGCACGATTTGGAGTTAGTAGCCATAGTTCATGCTCTGAAGATTTAGAGACATTACTTATATGGTGTTTCTTGTGAGGTGTATACCGATTATCGTAGCCTTCAGCATCTGTTCAAATAGAAGGACCTTTCTTTTAGACAGCGGGGGTGGCTGGAGTTGCTTAAGGGTTATAACATCACTATATTGTATCATCCAGGGAAGGCCAATATTGTGGCCAATGCTTTGAGCCGAAAAGTGGTCAGTATGGGCAGCTTAGCTTATATTCCAGTTGGGGAGAGGCCCTTTGCATATGATGTTTAGGCGTTGGACAATCGGCTAGTAAGGTTGGATATTTCTGAGCCTAGCCGAGTTTTGGCTTGTGTTGTTTCTCGGTCTTCTTTATATGATCGCATCAGAGAGCGTCAGTATGATGATCCACATTTGGTTGTCCTTAAGCAGATGTGACTATTGATAGTGATGGTGTTCTAACGATGCAGGGCCTGATCTGCGTGCCCAATGTAGATGGCCTTCAAGAGTTGATACTAGAGGAGGCTCACAGCTCGCGGTACTCCATTCATCCAGGTGCCGTAAAGATGTACCTGGACTTAAGGCAGTATTACTGGTGGAGAAAGATGAAGAAGGATATTGTTAGTCATGTGGCCAGATGCCTCAGCTGCCAGCAGGTCAAGTATGAGCATCAGAGACCGGGCGGTGTTCTTTAGCGTATGGTTGTTCCTGAGTGGAAATGGGAGCGGATTACCATGGATTTTGTTAGTGGTCTCCCTTGGACTCCAAAGAAGTTTGATTCAGTATGGATGATTGTTGATCGGCTGACCAAATCTACACACTTTTTTCCAGTATGTACTACTTATTCATCGGAGCGGTTAGCAGTGATCTTTATTCGAGAGATTGTCAGATTGCATGGGGTTCCAGTGTCTATCATATCAGATAGAGGTACTCAGTTGTGGAGGGCATTTCAGCGGGAGCTGGGTACGCAGGTAGAGTTGAGCACAATATTTCATCCTCAGACAGACGGATAGTCTGAGCGCACTATTCAGATCTTGGAGGATATGTTGTGTGCCTATGTGATCGATTTTGGAGGTTCATTGGATGAGTTTTTGCCACTTGCAGAGTTTGCCTACTACAACAGTTATCAGTCGAGTATTCAGATGGACCCGTATTAGGCGTTGTATGCTAGACGGTGTAGATCTCCCGTGGGATGGTTTGAGCCTGGCGAGGCTAGATTGATAGGGACTGAGTTATTTCAGGGTGCTTTGGAGAGGGTAAAGTTGATCCAGGAGAGGCTTCGCACAGCACAGTCACGCCAGAAGAGTTATGCAGACCGTAGGGTTCAAGATTTGTCTTTCATGGTTGGCGATAGAGTATTGTTGAAGGTTTCACCCATGAAGTGTGTTATGCGTTTGGGAAGAAAGGGAAACTGAGTCCCAGGTTCATTGGTCCTTTTGAGATACTCAGGAGGATTGGGGAGGTGGCATATGAGCTGGCTTTGCCACCCAGCTTGTCCAGCGTTCATCCAGTATTCCATGTGTCTATGCTCCGGAAGTATGTCGGGGATCCATCTCATGTGTTGGACTTCAGTACGATTCAGCTTGATAGTGATCTATATTATGATGTGGAACCGATGGCTATTCTGGGTAGGAAGGTTCGAAAGTTGAGGTCCAAGGACATTGCTTCAGTTAAGGTGCAGTGGAGAGACCGACCCGTGAAGGAGGCTACTTGGGAGGTCAAGCAGGAGATGCAGAGCATATATCCACACTTATTTGAGACTCCAGGTAAGCAAGAGTTATCAAGTATATTAGCCAAGTGGTCCATAGAACTAAGTGAATGTGACATCAGATATCAACCTAGAACTACGATAAAGTCACAGGTTTTAGCAGCTTTCATGGCAGACTTTAGCCAACGGATAGTAACAGAAGCAGAAAGAGAACTGTAGGTATTTAATAGGCCTAATCAAGGTATTTGGACCCTATTTAATGATGGTTCCTCGAATTTTAAAGGATCGGGTTTAGGCATTGTTATATCTCACTTACGGGAAAAACTATAAGGCAAGCCATAAAGTGTCATCCTATTACTAATAATGAAGCAGAATTTGAAGTTATGATTGCAGGTTTAGAATTTGCATGAGAGATTGAAATAGAACAAGTTATAATCAAAAGCAACTAGCAGCTCGTAGTTAATCAAATTCATGGGACTAATATTGCTAGAGAGGAGAAAATGCAACAATATTTGGAAAAGGCACAAGTTTTGATTAGGCAATTCCAATCTTGAAAAATCTTGCAGATACCCAGAGAAGAAAATGTCAAAGCAGACGCGTTGGCTAATCATACATCCGCTCCAGAAGTAACAAATGAAGAAAATACTTCCGTAATACATTTATTTCATTCGGAAATGACCAAGATAAAAATGAGGTAAATTTCAATAATTTAACCTGGAGTTGGAGAAATGAGATTGTTAATCTTTTTGTAGTATGGAATTCTATCTGAAGATAAGAAAAATCCCCAGGCACTTTAATGAATAGCTACCCGTTATTATTTGTATTAAGACAATTTAATATCGAAAGATGTTTGGTGGTCCTTTATCAAGGTGTCTCAGACCTTCTCAAACAAAGAATATGGTGAGATAAGTACATGAAGGACATTGTGGAAATCACGCAGGAGGAATATCCTTGGTGAAAACTCTAATTGGGCAAGGTATTACTGGTCAAAAATGGAAGAAGAGGCGGAAAGCCTTGTGGCTAAATGTGACAAGTGCCAATGATATGGTAACAACATGCATCGAACAGTAGAGTTATTACACTTGGTTGTTGCACCGTGGCCTTTTATGAAGTGGGGGATAGATATCGTGGGTCCATTACCACAAGCTAAAGGAAAGGTACAATTTTTATTAGTACTCAGTGATTATTTTAGTAAGTAGGTAGAAGTAGGTGCCTTCAAACGGGTGCGGGGAAACATTATATGTCGGTTTGGGGTTCAAAAAGAAATCGAGCGTGATAATGGCCCGTGTGAGCACATGATTTTTGCACTGGGCAAACAAGTTCAAGAATTAAAATAAATATTTTCTGGTTGCAATTACATATTTTGTTTGAAATTAGAAGCATTTGTGTGATTGAATAATTAGAAATCAAAATTAGAAAAAGGAAAAAATAGGTTAAGTACTTATTTTGTTTGAATTAATTAGTTAAAAAGAAAAATCATCAAAAATTGCTTTAATTAGCAGAAATTAAGGGAAAAACAATAAAAAATACCAAAAAATGTTAAAAATTAGTATAAGTAGGAAATTGATTATTTTTTTTATAATACAAAAGAAAAGAAAACAAAATACAAAAAAGGTGTTTAAATAATTAAAACAATCAGAAAATAAAAAATACATTGGGTTTGAGTGTTTTGGGCCAAAAGAAAGTGAATCTGAAGGCCCAAACGCATTGGCCCAAGAGATCTGGTCCATAAGCCTTTGAATTAATGGAATCTCAGGCGTTCATTACATCACATCAGGCCTAATCCAACGGCCAAGAAGTAATCCGGATCAATTCAAAAGATGAAGGTGAGATTCAATCTCCACCGTTCAATCAAGTTGAATCCGACGGTGGGAGTAATTAGTAGAATTATGTTAATTAAATCAAAATGAGAGTGATCACAGCCGTCCATTTAAGTTGATCCAACGGATAAAGCCTTTGGTCTCGTTTATAATGAGATAACGTCGTTTAAGTAACGCGTGGTCTTGGCTGTTGATCATCAAAGATTCAACGGCCAAGATCACCTCAGCCTTTACGAGTATAAATGGCTTTAGTCTGATCAAAGACGGCCATTTCCAAATTATCCTAACCCTAGCCGCCTTTAGAACCCCTCTTCTTCTCCCTCTTCATCTTCATCTTCACCTTCAAACCCTAGCCGGCCATGGAGGCCACCACCTCTCACGGTGCTCTCCGGCCACCCCCTAACTCTTCTTCTCCTATTTTCTTTCTTCTTCTTTATCTTCTTCGATCAAACCCTAGAAAACCCCAAGACAAACCCTTCTTCTTGAAACCCCGGTCACCGAACCTACCACCGGTGACCACCAAACAACGAACCTCCCTTCCAAACCAATGCCAATCGGACCACCTTGGTCCGATCTACCCAACCCGGCCATTCATTCCCCTCGAATATCCCTAAATCTCATCGAATATCCGAAATAAAGTCGCCGGAACCCTAACTCCGGCGACTCAAAACTGGAACCCCTTAAAGACACACTCTTTTACCCTCCCAAATACCCTACTGCAACCAAAAAGCCCTAAAGACTTCACCTTGAAGTCCAAAACAAAAGTCAGAAAGAAAAATGAGGAAAAACAAAAAAAAAAAAAGAAGAAACAAAGGTCTGGGGAAAACAGATATGAAAAAGAAATAAAGAAAAGGGGAAAGCTTGGGGGACAAACCCCGCTAAGCTAAGTACCCCATCACTTCTCTACTTCTTTGCATTCTTTATTTTTGTGTTTTTCTTGTCTTGCATGTTTTCGTTTGTCTCTGTTATTCTTTATTTTTGTCCTTCACATGCTAGTTTTAGGGTTTAACTTGCTCGTCTCTCGTCTTCTTCCTGTTTGTCTGTTTATCTTCTTATTTCATATCTTTCGTCCTGTATATCCTTGCCTGTTTCTCTGTTTTCTTTAAATCTTGAAATCCCATGGCTACATCCGTTTAGTAGTAGGGTTTCGAACTTGTTCATCTTCTATATCTCTTGATGTGTTTCTTTGAGACTGTTGGTTTTAGGGCCTTTGTTCATCTTGTTCGTTTGTTTTGATTTGGGTTTTTCTGTCTTGTCTATCATGTTCTTCTCCTTCTAAGTTAAAAGATCCATCTTTTCTTTGTCTTCTCGGTTTTTGGCTTCTGATTGTTCATCTCTTTTATGACTCTTCGCATGATTAGTCTCTTAGTCAGGGCTATTCATCTTTTCCTTATACTAAGATTATCTAGTCTGTTTGGATTGTTGTTTTGATTTGAAAAATTTTACTAGGATATCTTGTAAATGTTAGACCTTTTCACTTTGTTGGTCTTTGATTTTTGTCTTCACATATTTGACTTTAGTTCTGATGAGTTTTTAGACTCTCATTTTGTACTAGTTCACCTTTGGTTAACTCTCAGTAATTGAGAAACTCTTCTCTTCTGGTCTTTTCATGTTTAATTATAGTGTTAGGACTAACTGTTAGTCTCACATCTGAGTTTGTTCTATTCAGTTTTCATGATTTTCCTTTTTAGCATGATTCTAGGATTAGTCATTGGACTCTCATGTCTACTTAAGGACTACTACTCTAATAATACCCTCACAAGTCTTTCACGTGCATTTTAAATGTCCATGATCTTTCTCCTGTATAGTGGCATGATAGATTCAAGGCTCTTTCTTCATTATCTTTTCCATATTTTTCTATTCCACATCATTCATCTTGTTTGTCCTGACTTGTATGGAGAGTGGCTTGGTCTGACTGACATCAAAGATCCATAAGTTTCTTGTGAGCCATGCTTAAATCCTTCTCTGATTGTTTGCGATAGTCTATGCTTTTGTGTGTACCTGTGCCATGAACTTTAATGGTTTTGAAGTTTTTCAATTGTCATATTACTTGAGCTAGTAGTAACTAGGTCTAAATTGACATGGATTCATACTTTGTCACATGAAATTGGATAATATGAATTGATTAACTAAGATTCAACCATATCAATTTGCCTTTTCTGAGTTTTGGTTGATTAATGCATCTTGTTTGATCTTATGTGCCTCTATATGCAATGCATGTTGAAAATGACTGAGTTTTAGTAGTTCTTGTTAAGTGTGAGTATTTGATTAACACTGATTCAGCTTTAGGGGATTGGTTATAGCTGCTAGTGTTAGATTCCATAAAAATGGCTAGTTTTTGAATAAGCTTAAGACTGAAAACTGAACAAAACATAGGATATTAGGTAATAAGTGACCAAAAGAGTGGTCAATTTAGCAAGTTGATCAACTCTACAAGGTCCAAACACACTAGTCCATCTCAAAAGAGGTTAGTGGTGCAAAACTGGTTAAGTCTGCAAATGAAAGCTTGCCAAGGCTCATTGGAGCCCTGAGTCTCAGGTGGCTAGGTCTGCAAAGACCTTAGCCCAGCCTGTTGATCGGTTAAAAGGATAGAATATGCAAAAATGGGTTAAGTATGCAATGCCAGACTTGCCGAGCCTCCTTTTGAGCCCTGAACCACAAGTGGCCAAGCCTGCAAAGGCTTTGGGCCCAATTGTGTTCAGTAAATGGGTTCAACCACCCAAGCCAAGTCTCAACTTGAGACTGGCTAAGTTTTAAATAGGTTAAATACAATAACAAAGCAGGCTAGTCCTGCAATTAGCTTTAAAATGAATTAAAAAGGTTAATTAACTGAAAATGAAACAAAATAGGCTAAGTTCTAAATAATAGAATTGGCCAGTCCTTAAATGCCAATGCAAGGACTGGCCATAGGTTAAATAAGGCCCAAAAGCTGAATACCGGACCTAGGTAGGTCGGGTAAAATAGCCAATTCATTAAGGGCATAAAGGGAAACCAAAAAGGTAAAATGGTGAATAGTTTAGAACATGTAGGGTTAAGGGGGTCATTTGTACCCCTGATTTCTGCAATTTTGTAGAAGTTTAAGGGTATAATGGTCTCCCTAAAAAGGAAAACCTGTAAAAATCTTGAACCTTTAGGGATATTGTGGTAAAAGCCTTGAAAAGAGAATCTTTTAGAATCTTCCAACACATGCTAGAAAGGGATTTGATAACTGAAATATTGGCCTAAGTGTAGTTTAATAATTTTAATGTGGGGGAGAAGTGGGATTTAGCCCCATACTTTCTCCCCAAGTCATCAGCCCCTTCCCTTCCTATAAATACTCCTAAAAAGAGTAAATTAAGGGTGGGCTTTTGAAGAAAAGTTCAGAGAAATATTAGTAATATAGCAATAAGCTTTCCCTGCATTATTTCAAGTGAGAACTGTGAGATATTCATCTGATCTTTGTGGGTCTTTGCTCGAGTGTTTGCCTGGATTTCTGTTTGCTGTTGCTGTGGTCTTTGTTTGTTAATATTCAAGCTCCTACTATTGCATGGCTGTTCGAGTCATTGATGTTGCTTATTTGCCTGAATCCCACTTAGACTCATTGATCTTCTTTTGCTGATTCAGGTACTCTTCTGTTCGTTAGAAGCAGTAATGGCGAGTTGATTGAATAAAAAATGAAGATTCAGCTTAATTTTTGTGTTATTATGTAGTCTGCAGTTTGATATTGTCGTTAGTTGTTTTTTAGTACTAGTATAGATTCATAGTTTAATTGTAATATAGTATGCAATAGTACAAAAAACAAAGACAACCGATGTAATAGATGGCTTAATAGTGGTAGAATAGTGTAGATAGCATCTCGCCTAGTTTAAATAGGTAAAACACTAAAACATAAGTTAATTAACCACAGTCTCGGACCATTAACTGATCTTCACAGTAGTCTCGTAAACTAAAATCACACATCTAATCACTATTTTGAAGCCGTATTTAGGCATAAGTAAGATCTGAAGAAGAAAATGCTAGACTGAGCTGTGATTCACATATAATTAGGGTTTAACGACTTTGTAGTGAGCTAAGCTATAGTAAAATCAGTAGTTTAAATATGATAAAGTCGTTGAGCCACTTAGATGAAAGTGTTCAAGTTTCACTAATGAATGTTTAGACTACAATAACTGCTCGTGTAGTTAGTTTAAATTTAAGGATCAGAGTTCAGATTCGATCAGGTTTTGTAAAAGGGGAACAACTAAATAATATAATGGTTTAAGTAGGACAGATCTGTGATGATGAGAGGTTTAGTTCATAATGAAACTAGTGATATAGTTGTGCATCAGTGATTAACTCGTTTAGCTTTTCTAGCTACTGTAAATAGTTAGTTGAATCATTTTAATTTGATCAAATATCCTAGACAATTAAGCTGTGATCTTAAATCTTTGAACTAGTAAGCAATTAGACGTTAGTATAAGCTCTTGGTTATGAATTGGTAGTAAAAATAGTCTGTTAAGTTCTCATGTACCATAGATAATCGATTTAGAGTCACTGATTTGTGTATTGATTTTCCTCAATGATAAATAAAAAAAATGCAATTTGATTTCTTCTTTGAGTTCAGATATGTGCCTTCATTTATTTACTCATGTTATTGTTGTTCTTATTTGGTTTGGGCCCAATACATGTCGCGGGCCTGGACTGTGGTATAAAACCTACTGGACCTTCGAGCAAGGGCTTAAGAATGGCCTGGGTATTTGCGATCTAGGCAGATCCGACGCCCAATTGAGTGAGGAAACAAGAGGCCAGACCCAATGAAGAAAACGAAAGTGGCCTGCGCTTGATATCGAATAGCTGAATCATCTAAGGGAAAAACATGTATATAAAAAAATGTAGTTGAATAAATAGGATTGGACTATAATAAATAATTGGGATGAGCCTTGCACGATATTAAATAGTGGGGCCCCCTTTAGTCACAAGATAACACAAATAGACCTGGGAAGGCTATTAGCAAATTCCATAGTCTTACCCAAAACAATTAAAAGCTGATAGACCTTGTAGGGCACGATTTAATATACTTTCCTATGAACGAGTGTGCACTTGGTGCAACTCAAATCTTGAATCCCGGCAAAGCCAAAATGTACCAAAGGTCATAGGCGTACTGGTTGCGGTATGACTCGATGTGTGTTTTCGCGATGTCGTAATTCTATAAAATATTAAAGTAAAAGCACATACGTATTGTTAAAATCTGTAATGAATCAAACAAGAGTCAAGAACGACGATTGAGCAACCGTGCTAAAACCACAGAATTCGAGAGTGCCTAACACCTTCTCCCGGGTTAACAGAGTTCCTTATCCAGATCTTTGTTTCACAGACATTAATAAAAGAGTCAATTTCCTCGGATTCAAGATTAACCAGTGACTTGGGACACCATTATTTTCCTAAGTGGCGACTCTGATAATTAAATAAAAATCCCGAACCGATTGTCCTTTAAGTGGAAAAACTCCTTCCTCTATGCTATTATATCTGTCTTATGTATTTGAACATCGAGGTATACCCTACATGTATATACTATTATGTTTTGGGGGTAGTAAAAAAAAGGGAGGTGTGACAGCCCGTAATTCATAGGTGCAAAAATCAAAGAATTCTTTAGAGTTAGAAATTAAAAGGATTACTTCAACACCTTATAATCCTGTGGCCAATGGACAAGCTGAATCAACAAACAAAGTTATTATTAACAACTTGAAAAAAGGCTAGAGGAGTCAAAAGATAAGTGGATAGAAGTGTAACCTGGAGTCTTGTGAGCTTACCGAATAACAACAAAAATAAGTACGGGAGAGACACCATTTTCACTTGTGTACGGTGCTGAAGCCTTAATTCTGGTTGAAATAGGTGAACCAAGTATGAGATACACCCAAGCAACTGATAAGTCAAATGAGGATGAGATGCAAATGAATCTCGATTTGCTTGAAGAAAGGAGTGAAACATCCTTGATAAGGATGGCGGTATAAAAGCAAATAATTGAGCAATATTACAATTGGAAAGCTCATCTTACGTACTTCAAGATTGGGGACTTCATACTCAAGAAAGTTTTTCAATCAACGAAAGAAGTTAATGCAGGAAAGCTGAGTCTTAATTGGGAAGCACCTTACAAGATTTGAGGTATTGCTGAAAAAACATGCCTACATGTTAGAAACCATGGATGGCAAGGTTCTACCCTTGAGTTGTAAGGTTGTTCATTTGAATATGTACTATTTCTGAGAAAATGAAATACACACGGTCAGGTATCGCTCAATTACAATTTTATTTTTGTACAGTTCAAATTATACTAACAATTTTAGATGATATTAGACATGAAAGATACGCGGAAGTAACATCATTCCCAGTCTATTCTGATGAAATATAAAGGGTTAAGTAGTCATCATCTAAATTATATATATATATATATATATATATATATATATATATATATATATCGAAGGCAATGAAGACTAGAAAAAATAGAATTCAACTCACGTTGTCTACCCCAGCAAATCGGAAGTTCAGAGCAAAGTCATGAGCCAAAAATGCAAGCCTGATTTAAAAACCTGTGAAAAATACACTCATGGATGTGAATTGCAAAATTCTTACAAATTTTTAGGTTAAAGGCAGTATTTAGTCATGGGTTTCAAGATATATCCTTGATTGTTTTACAAATCTATTGTAAAGAAAACAGATACGAAAGAGTTATAGATGATACTTAAATACATGTAAAATATTATATAATTTGAAAGTTTGAATGATACAAAACTTTCCTCAAAGTTATTCAAAGAAACATGTGTGTTTCTATATCTTCATTCATATATTTACACCATTATGAAGTTGAGACATCTTCTTCATCAATTGTCGTATATAAAAGGGCCATATTTTATGATTTGTGCTTATTGAAAAGAGTCACTAAGCATTGAACCATTTTTAAATGAAAAAGTTAAAATAACAAAGGGTAAAACAAAAACTCAAACATTGAAATATGTGGAAAATAAAGCCCAAACTTATAAATATAAGACAATGGTAAACCGCTAAGAGAGTAGAACAGAAACTCAAAATAAAGATATTATAAGAGTTAGACAAAAACTTTATAGTAACTTGGTTAAAAGTAAGTATGAACATAGTTCCAAGTTGATTGTCTTATACACACATAAAAACCTCAAAACAGACCACGGCTAAGATTTTCTAAAACATTATCCCCAATTGGTACCAGGGGTAAACTTCCAAACATTCCACCAATAAAAAAAAACAAACCAACACTTCAAACTTTTCAAAATTTCATTGTGGGGCAAAACCTAACCAGTAGGATGCAGAATGGCATCATTAGAAACAGGAGGAAATACTTTAGCGCAAGGAGATTGAACATCAGCTTCACTAGGAGTATCACCCTCAAAAATGTCAGCCACGGGTGACGAAAAACTCTGATTTTGTTGGATTTTCTCAATAGATTTTTTTAATATTTGCAATCTCAGCAGCTAAGTCAAAGACTTCCCTACTTGCTTCCGTTAAAGAGTGATGGTGTATGTTCAATAAAGCCTAACTAACTTCAGCAACGGCCTGATCTTCAAGAGCTTCATAATCTCTTTCCCATTGCTCAATCTCACTTCTTAGCTCCTCTTTCTCAGCCAAGGCTGCATCATAAGAAGCCTCAAAGGGAACAAGTGAACTCACTAAAAATTGAACTCTGTTAGAAGACACTCAGAGGTCTTCTTGAGTTTGGGTGAGTGTATGAACAAGCTCACCGGTGTAAACTTCTTTCTAGTTCAATAGTTCCTTAATCTCTTTAGTGGCTTTAGAAAGTTGTTCAGCAAATGAAGACTCAAGAAGTTTTTTATCTTTTCCCGCCTGATTAGAAGAGTCTCTGTCAACTGCCAATTCTGCTGCCATAATATTCACTTGTTATTCCAAGTGTACACTTTTCTTCTTCTAAGATTTCTTTTTCAAGTTAAAGGCCATCAAACTGCTCTTTCCAGTTGTCTGCCCCGATATGATAATTGACCATTAACTGCTTTGTGTGAACAATCCACTTCATCATCTATGTGCCAATGAGGTTGATCTACACAAAGAAAAGAAAAATGTGATACCAATGTAAAGGAAATCACGTACAAAATAAAAAATTAAGGCTTATACCTTTAAAGATGAGTGTACAATATCATTCATCCATATTAAAGAACTATGGCTCTATAATTTTGACTTCAAAACTGGGCCAGCCAATCTCATTTTGCGGGGCATGTAGGTGGAGAAAGGCTAGGAAACTATAAGGTCTCGTTGGAAAAACAATAAACGTAGGCAGGCTTCCACGCGGAGTGAAGGTAACTAGCCAATTTTCCAAGGTCCAGTAAACTAAGGTGGTTTTGCTTTGCTTCTTCAAGCTCAGCAGGTTCTTTAAAGGGACCCTCCAATAAAAACCTCATATTTTTTGCCGTCGATAAGTTCTTCCCCAGTGCCCTACTATTCATAAGAAATACTGACCAATGGTTTCAACTATACATTAGCTTAGCTAGATTTCTTCAAAAGATCATCATCCTCAAGAACCTCAATGGTAACTTTTTCATTACCCTACTAGAGAAACCAACTTTTGTATGAGAAGTTGTGATAGTAGGAATAGTTGATGGAGTCAAAATAGCCACGGGCAGAGCTGTGGCAGTAGCAATAGGTGTAAGGAGCTGAGGATCGATTGGAACAAACACGAGAAAAGAAGCAAGAGGCATTTCTTTAGAAACAAAGCCAAGTCTTCATGAAACCCACGTGAAAAGAGTTGTTTAGTAGAACCACGGGAAGTAGCAGGCATATGATCATCAGAACTCACTAAGGTGGCACCTTCAGGTTCGTGCATGGGAACAGAACTGGGAGGAGTAGTAGTTTCATCATCTGAAATGATACGTCTCCTGGCTCGAGGATTACGAGCCAACAAGCCTTCATCCCTCTTATTTTTGATAAGGAATTCAAGATTATCTCTTGAGCCATGACATATAGAGTCTCGACACAAAAATTGATGCGACATTCACACCCTGAGTAGGAAACCCTAATAAAGAAAACGGTTAATAAGTGCTTAAATAAGTACAAAAGCAAAGTAGAAATGGAAGAGAAACATACGGTGAGTCTTCATTTTCTTTCCAAACTTGGGGGAAAGGTATTTCCAGGACCTTTCTTGTATTGGAGAAACCGTTAATAATTTTTCTACCCAACCACAAAAATCAAAAATTTCCTCAATAGTTCATATGGTGCTGACAAAGAAAAGTAAAATAGTTACGGGACTACAAGTTCTTAAAGAAAAAAAGAGAAGACGAATAAAAGATTGGAAGAAAAACTTACGTGAAAAGTTCCATTTCTCAGGGAAGGGTAAGTTTTTTCACCTACTAACCTACTTGTAGGATTAGCAACAAATAAGACGTACCAGCCACGATATTTGTCATCTTCAGGGCTAACCAAAACCCACTTACTCCTAGACACTTGAGTGAACACCCCAAAATGAAATAACTTTGGGGAACAAAGATAAATCAGATGATAAAAGGTGAAGGATAAAGTGGCCAAGTTTGACAATTAACTAAGACATGAAATGATTCTCCATACAATAGGACCAATCTATCTTAAACAAACATTAAAGAAACAAAAAACTCTATAATAATTGGGTTAATGGGAGGTCTAAAACCCAACATTAAGGTATATGTGTACGCAAAACAATAGCTAGCTTTGAACGAGGTGATTCTTCGATTTGCATTAGGGACTAAACTAGGAAATCAAATTTCCAATGACAGTCTTTATGCACAATGGAAATCAAACCCTCAGTAATTTGGAAAGGATAAACATCAACACGATCATGAGAAGGCATGGAAGTGATATGATTCCTAATCGATTCTCTATCAGTAAAGAAGAATAGTTCAACAGGAACGATCTCATCAACAGTGAGTTCACAAAGTGGTTCACTAGAATCCCTACTTCTAATATAAAATATCTGTAAAGAAGAAACCCTTGTTCTAGAGACGACACAGGAGTGATACTGTGATGAGAAGAAGTACTACGGATAGAAACAGACTCTAAACTTCGTAACCTTCCACTCTTCTACTTCTGGAAGGAGCAGAGGAAGGGGAAGATCATCCACCATGAAAATTTTATGAGGATCAGGATTTGAAGAAGACGTAGTTTTATGAAAAAGTAGAACATATTGAAGAACAAGAATAATTTGTAAATAAAGAAAACTGAAGAAAGTGTTTCGTGAAGGCAAAGGCAAATGTTGTATTTATATACAGAAGGAATCATCACGTAAAAAGGTAATGATAGAGACGTCATTATGAAAATTGTCACTTAGTGATTATTGCGGCCGCTAAAAGCCCTAAAAATTGCTGAAGACTTGCAGAGACAATCGATGACTAGCACGTGTCACATGTATTAAATAGAAGCGACAAACGATACACTGGTTCAGAAGAAGATATGATGGTACGTGGGAAACAACGACAAAAATTTCCTCCATAAATACATACCACTTCCCAAATATTTGATTGCAAAATATTTAACAAGTGGGAGAACTATCTGTATTGCTAAGATTAAAAATTACACGTGGATTTATGAAAATGGCTGATAAGACAAGACACATGGATCATTAAGAAAGAGACAGCTGGAGAACTGCATTAAAAGATGCACGTGATATAACAGATATGAGAAAATCACCCACAAGCGGAGAATATATGGACGTTCAAGTTTAAAAAGTTATATGAAGAGGTACCGGTGGAATGAATCAAGATAATAAAAGGAAAGATTCGTGAACCAGCCATGAATGAGCGTGAATGATCTCAAACATTACAGAATCTTCATGGACAGTTATGATTTCCAACTATAACAATGTAATTAATTCTCAAAATGATTCGGTCTTAAAAGGGAAAAGACGTTACACTCAAAGATTCCTGTAAAAAAGAAAGAGATATCATTTGTACAGACACGTTCTGATTATTATTGGAATACAATTACTTTTTTTTCTTTCTATTGATTACTTTGCTATTTCATACCCTAATGTCGTTTATTATTGCAAGAATATTTATTTTCTTGATTATCAGTAACCCGAGTACTTCTAAGAATTGGCTTTGATCGAAATTTTTATTTTTTTGTTCAACAGACATGTCATAAAATACAGATTATAACTTGATCAAGTTGTAAAACGTTTGATGCCCAATTGGTGACATAAAGTGGCCAAGAGAGATCATATGACAACCCAAAAAAAATATGAGTTTACTGTGATGACCCAACCCGTTGTCTCATGTGTTACCGCCTTGTTTTCCCTATTTTATGCTTCTTCATGTTTCATTATCATTATTTGGTGTGTTAGAGTTGATTTGGATTGGTTTTGGTAGAAAATGAGACACTTAGTCTCTTTAAGGAATGTTTGGTTTGGAAAAGTGAACCGAACGTTGACTTATGAGTTAGAAGGCTCAGATGTGATTTTCGGTGATTCGATTAGCTTCGGGAAGTGATTTGTGACTTAGGAGTGTGATCGGAATTGATTTTGGAGGTCCGATGTAGAATTAGGCTTGGATTGGCGAAGTTAGTATTTTGGCGATTTCCGGTTGATAGGTGAGATTTTGATCTGGGAATCGAAATGGAATTTCAAGAGTTGCTGTAGCTTCGTTAGGTGATTTGGGATGTGTGTGCAAAATTTCAGGTCATTCGTACGTGATTTGGTTGGGTTTTTGATCGAATGTGTGTTTTTGATGTTCCAAAAGAATTTAGGCTTGAATTCGATGTAATTTGATGATTTTGGTGTTAGTTGAGGTGTTTTGACGATTGGATCAAGTTTGTGTAATGTTTTAAGCCATATAGGTACTTTTGGTTGAGGTCTCGGTGGCCTGGGGGTGATTCGTATGGTTAACGGGAAGTTTGGAGTGTTAAAATGCAACAGAAAAATTGCTAAGTATTTTTGTTCTATGCGATCGCACATGGTGTCATGTGATCGCATAGAAGGAAGTTTAAGGGGCTGTTTGGTTGTTCAATGCGATCATGGTGGGAGGCCTTCAATTGCACAGTTTAAAGACATTGTGCTATGCGATTGCAGGGAGGCCTATGCGATCGCATAGGGTTAAAATTAGAAGCAGAAAACTTTTTCTATGCAATCGTAGGGGCTTGATTGCGATCGCATAGAGTTTTCTACAGTGACCTGGGCAGAATGTTTTAAAACATTTCATCCGTGATTTGGGGCTCATTAACTCTATTGTTGGTCTTTTTGAGAGCTTTTTTAAGGAAATTGAAGAGGGGTTCAAGGAGAATCGATTGGAGGTAAGATATTTGAACTTAAAACTCATTTTTATGGTGAAACCCACCTAGAAATTCAGGGATATTAAGCTAAAAGTGGAAGAACTAGGGCTTGAGTATTGAAATTTTTAAATTAGACTTTGAAGGGCCATTTGAGGTCGAATTTGGGAGTTTTTGGTATGTATGGACTCGTGGAAAGATAAGGAACCCAGTGATGTAAAAATTTTTGAGATTTGAGAAGTGGGCCCAAGGCTCGGGGTTTGGTAATTTCGAGATTTGTGCCCGTTATTGATTGTTTTTGCTTAGGCTTTGTTCCCTTAGCATATTGTGATATATTCGCTCTGATTTTGGTTGGATTCAACCCACGTGGAGGCCGATTTGAGGAGCAAAGGTGTCGCGAGCTAGAGAATTTGTTGGTTTGAGGTGAGTAATGATTGTAAATGATATTCTGAGGGTTTGAAACTCCAAACTTGCACATCATAGTGCTATATTGAGGTGACTTGTACATCGGATAGCGAGCGTGGGGTAGAGCACCATTAGGGATTGTGAATTGGTCCATTCCGATTGATGAATTTACTGCGTATTTGACTGAAATACTTGTTATCATCATAATTTGGGCTGATTGCTATAATTGGCCTTCGTGCCAATTATTTGAACCCTTCGGGGATTGTTGTTGAAAATTCCTCACTGATTTAATTATATATTTGTACTCAGCCATGTATTTTCCATTGTTTTAAAACTCAGTCATTTTGTTATGCCTTAAATACTTGAAATAATATTTCCATAAAATGTTTTGGGTTGAGCATCATATATGTATTATTGCCCGAGTGGCTTATGTGATTTTTGTTGATTATGTAAGACCGAGGGCCTATATTGTGAGGATACTTATGGATCGGGCTGCACACCGTAATGGTACTATATTGATATTGAGGCCAAGAGCCTGATTGATTCCACGGGATGGCTTGATATTGCGTTTGAGCTGTAGGAGCCCCTCCGGAGTCTGTACACACCCCTAGTGAGCGTCATCGATGTTAAATGGATCGGGCTGCACGCTGCATCGATATATGGATTGTTCTGCATGCCGTAGTGGTACTGGTACTGTTTGATGTGTTTACCTTGTTCCATTTGTCTGCCATTATATGTTGTTTATGCTTCTTCTTGCAATAACCAAGTGTGGTGTCTAAGAGGCGGACTTCTGTGCTTATCTGCATTGTTTGTTTTGCATTCAATTGCATAATTGTTGAAAAGGTCATTTTCAAAAGAGGTTTTAAAGTGAGCAAAGATATTTTTAAAGGTTTTACAGCTTCACTGCTTTCTCTCAAAGGTCTTTTTATTTGCTGCTCTTATATAGCATGATGGGTTGCTTTACATGATTTCTTACTACTCAATTGTTATTTACTTTTATTACTCACTGAGTTAGAATACTCACTTTACTCCCTGCACCTCGCATGCAGATGCAAGTATTTGTTCACTCGATAGCGGGTTTTGAGCTGGTTGAAGATTTTGCTATCGTAGCTGAGCAAGGTGACCGCCAGCATTCGTGGCACCGGATTTCTTCCTTTGATTCTAAATTATATTCTCTATATTACTGGCTTTTAGTTGTATTTAGACTCTTCTAGATGCTCCTGACTTGTGACACCCCTGGTTGGGATATGTTTGGGTTTTAGTTCTGCTAATCATTATTATAAAACCATATTTAGACTGCGTATTCATGTTTAACTATTTTTGAAAAAGCAATTTGATTTGGTTGGATGGCCTTGTCTTCAACAGAGGCGCTATCACGACCGAATTGGGGTTTGGGTCGTGACAAGTTGGTATCAGAGCCTAGGTTACTAGGTCTCACGAGTTATAAGCATGTTTAGTAGAGTTTCGCGGATCAGTACAGAGACATCTGTATTTATCCTTGAGCGGCTGTAGAACCTTTATGAAAAACTTCACCTTCTTGAATTCTTATCGTGCGTCCTTTATTTAGCTTGAAAAAAGAACTTTTGAAATTCCTTCCACGCATTCGTAAGCGCACATGAGCGCTCAATATCAGATGTGCCTTGATGGCTTGTGATTCCCCGATCAAGGGGCAAGATGTGATCTCCGTGAGTTTGATGTTAGGCCAGTTTGAGGACTTAATATTGGAGGCATGATCCGAGGTGCTGATTGTGTGAGTAAGTGTTTTGAACTTATATGTTCGATATTGTCCCTATTAGCCAAAATAGTGGTTGGATATCCATGTGATGAGTATGTTAGTACTGCGAGATGTATCTATATAACTTGGTAGTGATGAAGAAGTCTGTTGGATAATAGATGAACTATTAAGTGCTCGTTTTCAATAATGATTTGATGTGTATCTCGAGTATGGGCGCGTGAAAAATATTTTCATGTCTACTAGTTGGGGAGTGATGTGCATTACATGTGGCGGTAAGAGCTCAGACCCAGGAAGACTAAATGACTGTGTAATGTGTATGATAGTGGAAGGTATGCAGAAATAATAAATTAAGGTGAAGCAGGTGGGTTATCTCCTACTGAGTGTTCTTAAGTGGTATGATCCTTATGGGTATGTTAGAAGATCTCATGTGTAATTGAAGGATACGTGTTGAAATATAAAAATCCGGGTCACTTAAGAGACTGGACTCAACTGATGCGGGGATGAATGCGAGATTTGTAGAGGATTACAGTACTAGATGATACGTGTTTTGACAACCTTGTAAATAATTTGAGTTTAATCTCACTATGATAGTGTGGCATCATTAGAGTAAAAGTGCTATGAGTTGTTGGGTGTGTCTTGATATATTGCTTTGAGCCAAGTTGGGGAGTTTGCTATCAAATAGTTAATTGTACACTCATGTGCTATGTTGGTTCCAGTTCGAGGCATGCTGGCGAATTAGTTCTGGTTGTATAAATTGAGCCGAGGATGGCATGAGTGAAGAAAAATTTTGACAAAGGTTATATGGTGCCTCATAGATGTGTAAGAATTAGAGGATGTCTTATGTTTTTTGTCGGTAAGAATGCTCGATACATGGAGCAGGAAGATGTTTGTTTGTATTGGGATGAGTGGTTCTGTTCGTTAGGTATGGTAATTTGCAGTTTGGATAAGAGTGAATGACTTTTGAGAATGGTTCTAATGTGTTCAAGATTCTATATGTGACAATCTGGTGTCTTAAGGTCATGCGTGTGGTTTGAGAGTGTGTTTTCATTGGAAAATGTTAAGACTTGTGGTATTTTTATGTTAATTATGGGATTCTATGCATCAGTGTCAGGAAAATAAAGGTAACAGATTTAGATTCGCATGAAGTTCTTCATAGTAGATTATTTTGGGATTGTGGTGTTTCTAGGAATATTTGAGAGAGTGTTTAGTCGCTCATGGGTTTGAAACAGCGTGGTCTTATGCTTGGGTATCGTTTGGTAAGCCAGGGTAGAGGCATTGTGCTACTACAGTAAGAGGGGATATCAAGTTGAAAATGAATCAAAAGGTAATCTAGATAAATGAAGTAGCTTGTTAGTGGACCGAATCAGTATGGTAAGGATAGCATTAATTTTTCATATGTGTTCAAGGTAATGAGCCCATACAGGTATTGTGAAGCAAAGCTCTTGAGTTCTAATAGCTTGCTTAGCTCGATTTGGATATAAAGATTTAGTCCTGGCAGTTTAGCTCGTGCAAATGGAATTGGGAGAGAGTTCTTGTTGGGCACGTAGAGCATGGAATGTGTAATGATTTTTCTTCAAGATAGGATCGATGGGAGTTTTTGACTAGTTGAGTGAGTAGATGTATGTGGCTCGGGGGTGGGGGGGAATAAAGGTTTTCTTGCTATCCTTGGATGGTATGGTATACGCGGTATGTTGTGGAGGATTAAGATTTGCATGTTCGAGGTTTCAGTTCAGTTCTGAAAGGAAGTTCATAAAACTC